>PYXC01001584.1:162500-172500 GCA_015244755.2 Tenualosa ilisha | reverse complement strand
CTGTATATACTGTGATTTTATATAATGATAATGTGGGACTTAAAGGACATGTGAAAGCCTTGTTTTCTGATTGTTTCTGATGACACATAATGGTTCAGATTTAAACGAAAGATCTTTCTGTTCTGAGGTTTTCCGTTGTTGCTGCGGCTCCCCCAGCTGAATGGCTGCCCAGGAGCACAGCTGCAATCTTTCTCAAATGCAGAAACATTTGTCTGTAAAGATATGAATCTCACTGAGTGCTCAGTAATATTCACTGATATGCTGGCTCAAAAATCACTGCAAACTGTATGGGTTCCAACAAGTTTTTGAACATTCATTCTCAATTGTGGACCTATTTTTTCAAACTCCTCACACCCGTATCCCTCCGCCTAAAGAGGATTAATTCAATTTTCAATTAATTCACTGTTCAAGTATGTGTAGTTCTTGTAAGATGAATTTTATTGTGACAGACACCACACATACCTGCAGAAAGATGTACTGAGATAAGTATTGAAACATACACACACTCATTCATACACACACAGATATTCTCATACACATACAACATCTATCTAGCTAAATAGGCCCAGTACAATGTGTCAGTAATGGTTCACATATTGTTATATAAACAGGACACACATATGACACACAGGTAAGACATACAGATAAGACAAACAAGCAACTACTGATACACACACACACATACATACACTTAACATTATTATACACACATCATCATACATCATACACATTACCACACAGTACACACACACAGACACAAGGGCATATACATTAGACACACAGAAAGGACAGTACATAACAGATATGAAGATATTAATACACACACATGCACATAGTCTCTCTCTCTCTCACACACACACACATTCACTCACACTTAATCCACACACACAGTCACACACACAAACAAACATACAAACACATACAAACATACACATGCATACACACACAAACATACACATGTATATACACACACACAAACATACACATGCATGCACACACACAAACATACACACGCAGTCACACACACAAACATACACAAACATACACAAACACAAAAAGACACACATAAACATGTACCTATATGATCCCTAAGTCTATTGTAAGTCTTTTAACAAAGTAATTTGTTGGGCTCTCGGGTCTTGGACTGCAGGTCTAGCACTGAGTATTGATGAAGTTTTGGGTTTGTGCACCTGTTGGCAGACTGGAGTTTGAGTGCGTGGATTGGGGGGTGAGAGGGTTGTATGGGACTTTGGTTGTTGTAGTTTTTTGAGATATGCTGCAGTTTTGTTTCTTGGTCCAGTTGTCCTGTGGGAGGGAGGGACAACCATTCTGGATGGTTTCAATGGTGGAGAGACATTGGTGTCTCTCTCTCTCTCTCTTCTTCGCTGCAAAACAGTGTTCCTTAGGTTCTTTAGTTCCAGAAGGTGGGGATGCAACATTCCTGCTTTCTCTCCTCAGTTGCAGTCACAGATGTTGGTGGGGACGAGACTGCTTCTGTCAAAACAGAGTCTTTGAGGGGTCAAGAGCGAGTCGAGACCAAGACCGTTGGCTTTTCAATGCAGGCGAGTCTGAGTTGAGACCGAGTCTTTCAGGAGTCGAGACCAAGACCGTTGGCTTTTCAATGCAGGCGAGTCTGAGTTGAGACCGAGTCTTTCAGGAGTCGAGACCAAGACCGTTGGCTTTTCAATGCAGGCGAGTCTGAGTTGAGACCGAGTCTTTCAGGAGTCGAGACCAAGACCGTAACCATGATTTTATCACCCTAGTTAATAATCTACAGTTACGCCTGCAGACTAAGCTAGAAATCAAAGGGATAGAAACATCTGCTAAATGCATAAATGTAAAGAAATATATTTAGTAGAGTAGAGTAGTAGAGTTACTTTATTGATCCTGAAGGAAATGAAGGTGTCCAGCAGCACACACATAATACACATAATACACATAATACACATAATACACATAATACACATCTACACATAATACACATAACACACATAACACACAATACACATAATACACATAACACACATAACACACATAACACACATAATACACATAACACACATAATACACATAATACACATAATACACATAATACACATCATACACATAATACACATAACACACACATAATACACATAATACACATAACACACATAATACACATAATACACATAATACACATAATACACATAATACACATAATACACATAATACACATAATACACATAATACACATAATACACATAAAACATAAAACATAACACACATAATACACATAACACACATAACACACATAATAACACATAAAAATAAACACATAAAAACATAACACACATAAACACATAATACACATAAACAAAACACATAACACACATAACACACATAATACACATAATACACATCATACACATAATACACATAATACACATAATACACATAAACACATAATACACATAACACACATAAAAAAAAAACACACATAATACACATAATACACATAATACACATAATACACATAATACACATCATACACATAATACACATAACACACATAATACACATAACACACATAATACACATAATACACATAATACACATAACACACATAACACACATAATACACATCATACACATAATACACATAATACACATAATACACATAATACACATCATACACATATACACATAATACACATAATACACATAATACACATATACACATAATACACATAACACACATAATACACATAATACACATAACACACATAAACACATAATACACATAATACACATAATACACATAATACACATAATACACATAACACACATAATACACATAAACACATAATACAATAAATAACACATAATACACATAATACACATAATACACATAACACACATAATACACATAATACACATAACACACATAATACACATAATACACATAACACACATAATACACATAATACACATAACACACATAATACACATAATACACATAATACAATACACATAACACACATAACACATAATACACATAATACACATAATACACATAATACACATAATACACATAAACACATAATACACAATGCAAAAACAGATCAACCATATTGCACACATCTGCATTCATACAACATTCACTGAACGGAAAAAAAAAAAAAAAAGGTAATGAACTAAGAAGAAATCCAGGAGGTAGAGAAGTGTCGTAATGAGGTGCCTTGCGGTAATCCAGGTAGATAGATTACAATGACCCAGTAAGATTGTCCAAAGTTGTAAAAGGGTCATTTAGTGCAGTAGTTCTCAGGGTAGTGCAGTATATTGTTGTCCATAGTAGTATAGTCACCACCAGGGACAGCATATGAGTGTGTGTGTGTGTGTGTGTGTGTGTGGGCTCACGCAGTCCAGTCCATTATGCTTGGCTCCTTCTGTGTGCTGTTATACAACTGTATGGCCCTGGGGACAAAGGACCTTCGCAGCCTGTCTGTCCTGCAGGAGAGGGACCAGAGTCTGTTGCTGATCAAACTCCTCTGATTTATGAAGATGTTGTGTAGGGGGTGACGGTCATTGTCCAGTATAGAGTGTAGCCTGCTCAGGGTCCTCCTCTGGGCTATTGTAGTTAGAGACTCCAGCTCAATGCCCACCACAGACCCTGCTTTCCTCACCAGTCTGTCCAGACGTTCAATGTCTCTCTTCCTAGTGCTACCACCCCAACATACCACAGCATAGTTCTCCTGAAGTCCACCACCATTTTCTCGGTTTTGGTGGTGTTCAGCTGCAGCTGATTAACCCGGCACCACCCAACGAAGTCCTCAACAAGGCACCTGTACTCCCCCTCATGTCCACCCCACGATTGCAGTGTCGTCAGAGAACTTCTGCATGTGACAAGTCTCTGAGTTGTAGCTGAAATCGGTGGTGTACAGGGTAAACAGTACAGGGGAGAACACAGTTCCCTGCGGCGCACCTGTGCTCCTGACCACAACCTCTGATGTAAGGTCCCCGAGTCTGACAAACTGGGGCCGTTCCGTGAGGTAGTCCATGATCCAGGTCACCAGGCCAGGCTCCACTCCCATCATCAGCAGTTTGTCTCTCAACAGGAGTGGCACTAGAGAAATCAAAAAACATGATTCTCACAGCACTGCCTCCTTTGTCCAGGTGAGAGTGCACCCTGTGTGGAAGGCATCCTCTACTCCCACATTCTCTTGGTACGCAAACTGCAGGGGGTCCAGTGCATGGCGAACCTGGGGTTTGAGTAGATTGAGCAGCAGTACACGTTCAAAAGTCTTTAGGTGTGAGGTGAGGGCAACCGGTCTGTAATCATTGAGTTCTTTTGGGTGTGCTTTCTTGGGGACAGGTATCAGTCAATGTCAGGGTCGTTGTCAGAGGCAGGTGGGGGAGGTGACAATAGGGATATTGATGGCTGCCCCATTACCAGAGTTGCTGAACCGGTTGCAGAAGTGATTCAGCTCGTTGGCCCTGGAAATGTCGCCATCAGCCTTGCCACCCTTTCCTCCAAGCCCTGTGATGGTCCTTACTCCCCGCCATACCTCTTTCATGTTATTATCCTGCATTTTCTTCTGAACCTTTCTCCCGTATACCTCCTTGGCCTCCCTCAGCCTTCTTTTCAGTTCTCCCTGCACACTCCTCAGCTCTGTCAGATTGCCCTCCTTAAAAGCTTTCTTCTTCTTGTTAAGGAGGCTTTTGACATCACTGGTCACCCAAGGCTTGTTATTTGGGTAGCAGCGCATGGTCTTAGTGGGTACAACAATGTCCATGCAGAAATTGAGGTAGTCAGTTGTGCATGCTGTGACTTCCTCCAAATCCTTACTATCCTGTAATACGCTCCATTCCATGGACTCAAAGCAATCCCTCAGCGCCTCCTCTGCTTCTGGTGTCCATTCCCTGAAGGTGCGTGTGGTGACTGGAAGTTTTTGTACTTTTGGCTTGTACAATGGCTGAAGGTAAATGAGGTTGTGATCGAAGTTACCCACTGGAGGAGGGGGGGTGGCACTGTATGCATCCCTCACATTAGTATAGAGGAGATCAATTGTCCTATTTTCCCTTGTTGCACAGTCCACAAATTGGTGAAAGTTTGTGAGGGTGGAATCCAGTGTAACATGATTGAAATCACCTGTTATAACAAAAAGGCATCTGTGTGTTGTGTTTGGAGCCTTGCCACAGTTGTGTGGATGGCGTCACAGGCAATGTCTGGAAGGGCTTGTGGCGGAATGTAAACACAGAGAACAATGGCGTGCAAGAACTCTCTCGGCATGTAGTAAGGTCGCAGACTCACCGCAAGTAACTCCAATGTAAATGTAAACGTATTTACTTATAGCCTGTAAATCCAGACCCACATGTAGAAAGGTGCAGGTCTGGCCCTAACAGGAGATTTTTAAAACCATTTTAATTGATTTGTAATGATAATAATTACATGTTGGACATATTTGTTAACATACATGTAAAAAAAGAGGACCTGCTCTGAAATGACGAGTCCTTCTCCTCCCACTGTGGGCCAAGACCAAGTCAAGACCACGTCTTTGAGGGTCTGAGAGAGAGACCAAGTCAAGACCACGTCTTTGAGGGTCTGAGAGAGAGACCAAGTCAAGACCACGTCTTTGAGGGTCTGAGAGAGACCAAGTCAAGACCACGTCTTGGAAGGTCTGAGAGAGACCAAGTCAAGACCACGTCTTTGAGGGTCTGAGAGAGAGACCAAGTCAAGACCACGTCTTTGAGGGTCTGAGAGAGAGACCAAGTCAAGACCACGTCTTTGAGGGTCTGAGAGAGACCAAGTCAAGACCACGTCTTTGAGGGTCTGAGACGAGACCGGGGAAGCAGAAACTAGTCTCTTGTCTGGACCTGAGTCCAAGACCGGATTGAGTACTACACCAACAGTAGTTGGTGTTTTTGTAGATGCTGGTGTGGAAGGATTTGAGGGGGCTTGGAGGTTTTTTAAGTTGCTCTTCAGGTCATATTCCTCCCTCCGTAGAGCATCTGTGGAGTTCAGTTGTTGTGAAGACTGGAACTCTTTCAGTCTTCATAATCCCATGTTTAGGCCTTGGTTTAGGCCTCTTCCTTTGATTCCCTGAGGGCAGCACGTACTTCTCTTATTCCATCCCACTGTTACCATGGGCCATCCTCACGGCCACCCTCACGGGCCATCCTCACGGGCCACAGCTCATCCCCTGGCTGTGAGGTAGGAGGCTGCTGTAACTGAAGCCCAAAGAGCATCTTGTCTTTAAACTCCACAAATTCACATTCAGGCATGTGGATGTTTTCTTTCTGGAGTTGAGGTTGATGGATGCTCTTGGTGGGACATGTTCACTTCCTGGAGAGAGGGAGTGATCTGCACATCTGATGTGATCTGATGTGATCTGATGTGATCTGATGTGATCTGATGTGATCTGATGTTACTGTCCTCTTCACTGCTTTTCCTATCAGCAAGGTCTCTCAGAGACTGAAACCTTGATGGACATTTTCCAGGTTACATTGTGAGCCCTGTGTCCTAAGAGTTGCATTATGGGAAATACATTGTATTGTAGTACACACACTTTCTGTCACACACACACACACACACACACACACTCATACTCTCTGTTTCTTTGTAGTACACACACTTTCTGACACATATACACACTCATACTCTCTGTTTCTTTGTAGTACACACACTTTGTCACACACACACACACACACTCTGTTTTTTTGTAGTACACACACTTTCTGTCACACACACACACACACACTTATACTCTCTGTTTCTTTGTAGTACACACACTCTCTGTCACACACATACACACACACACTCATACTCTCTGTTTCTTTGTAGTACACACACTTTCTGTCAAACACACACACACACACACACACACTCATACTCTCTGTTACTTTGTAGGACACACACTTTCTGTCACACACACACACACACACACACACACACACACACACACACTCATACTCTCTGTTTCTTTGTAGAATACACACTTTGTCTCACACACACACACACACACTCATACTGTCCGTTTCTTTGTAGTACACACACTTTCTGTCATACACACACACACACTCATACTGTCCGTTTCTTTGTAGTACACACACTATCTGTCACACACACACACACACACACTCAAACTCTCCGTTTTCTTTGTAGTACACACATTTTCTGTCAAACACACACACACACTTCCGGTTAAACACACACACTGATTTTTTCTTTAGTACACACACTTTGTCACACACACACACACACACATACATACACATACTGTGAGTGTGTGTGTGTGTGTGTTTGTTGGTGTGTGTGAGTCTGTGTGTGTGTGTTTGTGGGTGTGTGTGAGTGTGTGTGTGTGTGTGTTTCTGAGTGGGAATACCATGGAAAATTCAGTTGAAAAGAGTCAGTAGTGAGAAGAGTTTTATTGTCCTCTGGAACTAAAGCTGTGTGTGTTTGTGAGTGTGAGTGTATGTGTGTGCTTGTGTGAGTGTGACTGAGTGAGTGAGTGTGTGTGTGTGTGAGACTCTCAGATGTTGGTGCTTTTGAAGGAGCTGTGCTGTGTCTCCAGATGAGAAGAAACACTTATAATGAGGCTTGCTGAAAATGTGTGTGTGTGTGTGTGTGTGTGTGTGTGTGTGTGTGTGTGTGTGTGTGTGTGTGTGTGTTTGACCTATCCGTACACATACAGGTTTACTGTGTGTGTGTGTGTGTGTGTGTGTGTGTGTGTGTGTGTGTTTGACCTATCCGTACACATACAGGTTCACTGTGTGTGTGTGTGTGTGTGTGTGTGTGTGTTTGACCTATCCGTACACATACAGGTTCACTGTGTGTGTGTGTGTGTGTGTGTGTGTGTGTTTGATCTATCCGTACACATACAGGTTCACTGTGTGTGTGTGTGTGTGTGTGTGTGTGTGTTTGACCTATCCGTACACATACAGGTTCACTGTGTGTGTGTGTGTGTGTGTGTGTGTGTGTGTGTGTGTGTGTGTTTGACCTATCCGTACACATACAGGTTCACTGTGTGTGTGTGTGTGTGTGTGTGTGTGTTTGACTTATCCGTACACATACAGGTTCACTGTGTGTGTGTGTGTGTGTGTGTGTGTGTGTGTTTGACCTATCAGTACACATACAGGTTCACTCTGTGTGTGTGTGTGTGTGTGTTTGACCTATCCGTACACATACAGGTTCACTGTGTGTGTGTGTGTGTGTGTGTGTGTGTGTGTGTTTGACCTATCCGTAGACATACAGGTTCACAGTGTGTGTGTGTGTGTGTGTGTGTGTGTGTGTGTGTGTGTTTGACCTATCCGTACACATACAGGTTCACTTTGTGTGTGTGTGTGTGTGTGTGTGTGTGTGTGTGTGTTTGACCTATCCGTACACATACAGGTTCACTGTGTGTGTGTGTGTTTGTGTTTGTGTGTGTGTGTGTGTGTGTGTGTGTGTGTGTGTGTGTTTGACCTATCTGTACACATACAGGTTCACTCTGTGTGTGTGTGTGTGTCTGTTTGACCTGTCTGTACACATACAGGTTCACTCTGTGTGTGTGTGTGTGTGTGTGTGTGTGTGTGTGTTTGTTTGACCTATCTGTACACATACAGGTTTACTCTGTGTGTGTGTGTGTGTGTGTGTGTGTGTGTTTGACCTATCAGTACACATTCAGGTTCACTGTGTGTGTGTGTGCAGTTTAGTGAGTGTCAGTCTGCGCTGAGGTGCTGCATGTTATGACCTGACGTAGTTCTGACGGTCCCATGTGTGTGTTTGTGGGAGAGAGATTGTGTGTGTGTGTGTGTGTGTGTGTGTGTGTGTGTGTGTTTGGCCTGCTCCAGCACTGAGGTGCGGTATGTTATCACCTGACGTGGTTCCGAGGGCCCCCTGCCAGAACTGTGTTCCTACCCGGCTTGGCAGCAGTTCTCTTGCTGTGGCGAGAACGGTGAGGTAAGACGTTCCGTGTTCCGACGGAGAGTTTACGGTTCCCTGTAGAGAACGTGCAGGCAGCTGCTGTGGGGAGTGGAACTCGGCCGATAGTAGGGGCAAACACACAGGAGCACCACGAACTTTGACCTCTGACATAGAACCATGAAAGACATACCATAAGCCTGTGTGTGTGTGTGTGTGTGTGTGTGTGTGTGTGAAGGAGAGAGAGAGAACCTGCAGCGCGGGCCCATGTCTGGTGTCTGCTCAAGTCTGTGTGTTTGTGTGTGCATGCTTGTCCAGCCTGTTATGTGTCTGTCCAGGCTGGTGTGTGTGTGTGTGTGTGTGTGTGTGTGTGTGTGTGTGTGTGTGTGTGTGTGTGTGTGTGTCCAGAAGCTCTGGGTTTGCGGGTCGACGGTTTAATCTGAGCTGTCGTCATCTTGTTTTACAAGACCCAGTGTACTCTCCCTCTCTCTCTCTCTCTCTCTCTCTCACACACACACACACACACTTCCTCCCTCTCTCTCTTTCTTTCTCTCAAACAAAAACACTAACACACATGCATGCACACAATCACACACACTTTCCCTCTCTCTCTCACACACACACACCATGTCTCTTAATGAGCTCTTGTATAGTTTACTGGCAAATTTTCACCTGCGTCTCTGAGCCATTAAACACACAGGCTGCTGTGGGCCCAAGAATCCTGATGTGTGTGTGCGTGTGTGTGTGTGTGCGCTTGTGTACATGTTGTTTGTATGTCTCCCAGTGGAAATTATTGAGTGGAGAGGCTTCAACACAACCCTGCTGCCCATGTGCAAAAGGACACACACACACATACACACACACTACAACAAAACCCTGCTGCCCGTGAGCAAACTAACACACACATACACACACACACACACACATACAGACACACACATGCCCCTCAACAGAGTCCTGCTGGACATGAGCAAACACACACACACACACACACATTAACAGTTAGGCTACTGCTGTACACACACACACTCACACACATGCCCACCATATTAACACTGAGGCTGCTGCATACACACATGGCATACACACACACACACACACACACACACACAGCTCAAA
>PYXC01001584.1:135000-155000 GCA_015244755.2 Tenualosa ilisha | reverse complement strand
CACACAAACACATAGACACACACACATAGACACACAGTACACAAACACATAGACACACACACATAGACACACAGCACACACACACGGTCGGTCGGTCGGTCGGTGTTAAAGTACATGGGAAACGAACACACAAGATTCTGCATATTTGTGGCCGTTGGGATCTCCGAGAGAATACAGATGTCACACAGCGGCAAGCAGAGGGTTGAAGGCACCTCACACTCAGACACCTGTGTGAAATGCAGTCAATGGATCCATGAACTGCAGTTCTTGTGGAAGTCAGAGAGAGAGAGGCCACAAAATCCATGTGAATCACTGTCACTTTCTCAGAATGACCTTGAGGTCAAAAAGAACGCAGCTGTATACAGACTGTAGTCAAGACACACGACAAGCCCACATGCAGGTTACTTGAGTCCTTTTCAAGTTGGGACAAGTGAAAGAGGGCTGCTGTGTGGTATTTGAAACTAAAAGATGTTCTTCTTCGACTTGTTAGGAAGTATGATGTATGATGCCTGAAGAGGCCAAGCGTCCCACGATACTACCCAAGGGTCTTCATGTCCAGTGTCCCATGATACTACCCAAGGGTCTTCATGTCCAACATCCCATGATACTACCCAAGGGTCTTCATGTCCAACATCCCATGATACTACTCAAGGGTCTTCATGTCCAGTGTCCCACGATACTACCCAAGGGTCTTCATGTCCAACATCCCATGATACTACTCAAGGGTCTTCATGTCCAGTGTCCCACGATACTACTCAAGGGTCTTCATGTCCAACATCCCATGATACTACCCAAGGGTCTTCATGTCCAACATCCCATGATACTACCCAAGGGTCTTCATGTCCAACATCCCATGATACTACCCAAGGGTCTTCATGTCCAACATCCACGATACTACTCGAGGGTCTTCATGTCCAACATCCCATGATACTACCCAAGTCTTCATGTCCATCATCCCATGATACTACCCAAGGGTCTTCATGTCCAACATCCCATGATACTACCCAAGGGTCTTCATGTCCAACATCCCATGATACTACCCAAGGGTCTTCATGTCCAACATCCCATGATACTACCCAAGGGTCTTCATGTCCAGTGTCCCATGATACTACCCAAGGGTCTTCATGTCCAACATCCCATGATACTACCCAAGGGTCTTCATGTCCAACATCCCATGATATTACCCAAGTATCTTCATGTCCAGTGTCCCATGATACTACCCAAGGGTCTTCATGTCCAACATCCCATGATATTACCCAAGTATCTTCATGTCCAGTGTCCCATGATACTACCCAAGGGTCTTAATGTCCAACATCCCATGATACTACTCAAGGGTCTTCATGTCCAACATCCCATGATACTACCCAAGGGTCTTCATGTCCAACATCCCATGATACTACCCAAGGGTCTTCATGTCCAACGTCCCATGATACTACCCAAGGGTCTTCATGTCCAACATCCCATGATACTACCCAAGGGTCTTCATGTCCAGTGTCCCATGATACTACCCAAGGATCTTCATGTCCAGTGTCCCATGATACTACCCAAGGGTCTTCATGTCCATCATCCCATGATACTACCCAAGGATCTTCATGTCCAGTGTCTCATGATACTACCCAAGGGTCTTCATGTCCAACATCCCATGATACTACTCAAGGGTCTTCATGTCCAACATCCCATGATACTACCCAAGGATCTTCATGTCCAGTGTCTCATGATACTACCCAAGGGTCTTCATGTCCAACATCCCATGATACTACCCAAGGGTCTTCATGTCCAACATCCCATGATATTACCCAAGTATCTTCATGTCCAGTGTCCCATGATACTACCCAAGGGTCTTCATGTCCAACATCCCATGATATTACCCAAGTATCTTCATGTCCAGTGTCCCATGATACTACCCAAGGGTCTTAATGTCCAACATCCCATGATACTACTCAAGGGTCTTCATGTCCAACATCCCATGATACTACCCAAGGGTCTTCATGTCCAACATCCCATGATACTACCCAAGGGTCTTCATGTCCAACGTCCCATGATACTACCCAAGGGTCTTCATGTCCAACATCCCATGATACTACCCAAGGGTCTTCATGTCCAGTGTCCATGATACTACCCAAGGATCTTCATGTCCAGTGTCCCATGATACTACCCAAGGGTCTTCATGTCCATCATCCCATGATACTACCCAAGGATCTTCATGTCCAGTGTCTCATGATACTACCCAAGGGTCTTCATGTCCAACATCCCATGATACTACTCAAGGGTCTTCATGTCCAACATCCCATGATACTACCCAAGGATCTTCATGTCCAGTGTCTCATGATACTACCCAAGGGTCTTCATGTCCAACATCCCATGATATTACCCAAGTATCTTCATGTCCAGTGTCCCATGATACTACCCAAGGATCTTCATGTCCAGTGTCCCATGATACTACCCAAGGGTCTTCATGTCCATCATCCCATGATACTACCCAAGGGTCTTCATGTCCAACATCCCATGATACTACCCAAGGATCTTCATGTCCAGTGTCTCATGATACTACCCAAGGGTCTTCATGTCCATCATCCCATGATACTACCCAAGGATCTTCATGTCCAGTGTCTCATGATACTACCCAAGGGTCTTCATGTCCAACATCCCATGATACTACTCAAGGGTCTTCATGTCCAACATCCCATGATACTACCCAAGGATCTTCATGTCCAGTGTCTCATGATACTACCCAAGGGTCTTCATGTCCAACATCCCATGATATTACCCAAGTATCTTCATGTCCAGTGTCCCATGATACTACCCAAGGATCTTCATGTCCAGTGTCCCATGATACTACCCAAGGGTCTTCATGTCCAACATCCCATGATACTACCCAAGGATCTTCATGTCCAGTGTCCCATGATACTACCCAAGGGTCTTCATGTCCAGTGTCCCATGATACTACCCAAGGGTCTTAATGTCCAGTGTCCCATGATACTACCCAAGGATCTTCATGTCCAGTGTCTCATGATACTACCCAAGGGTCTTCATGTCCAACATCCCATGATATTACCCAAGTATCTTCATGTCCAGTGTCCCATGATACTACCCAAGGATCTTCATGTCCAGTGTCCCATGATACTACCCAAGGGTCTTCATGTCCATCATCCCATGATACTACCCAAGGGTCTTCATGTCCAACATCCCATGATACTACCCAAGGATCTTCATGTCCAGTGTCTCATGATACTACCCAAGGGTCTTCATGTCCATCATCCCATGATACTACCCAAGGATCTTCATGTCCAGTGTCTCATGATACTACCCAAGGGTCTTCATGTCCAACATCCCATGATACTACTCAAGGGTCTTCATGTCCAACATCCCATGATACTACCCAAGGATCTTCATGTCCAGTGTCTCATGATACTACCCAAGGGTCTTCATGTCCAACATCCCATGATATTACCCAAGTATCTTCATGTCCAGTGTCCCATGATACTACCCAAGGATCTTCATGTCCAGTGTCCCATGATACTACCCAAGGGTCTTCATGTCCATCATCCCATGATACTACCCAAGGATCTTCATGTCCAGTGTCTCATGATACTACCCAAGGGTCTTCATGTCCAACATCCCACGATACTACCCAAGGGTCTTCATGTCCAACATCCCATGATACTACCCAAGGATCTTCATGTCCAGTGTCTCATGATACTACCCAAGGGTCTTCATGTCCAACATCCCATGATATTACCCAAGTATCTTCATGTCCAGTGTCCCATGATACTACCCAAGGGTCTTAATGTCCAGGGTCTCATGATACTACCCAAGGGTCTTCATGTCCAACATCCCATGATACTACCCAAGGATCTTCATGTCCAGTGTCCCATGATACTACCCAAGGGTCTTCATGTCCAGTGTCCCATGATACTACCCAAGGGTCTTAATGTCCAGTGTCCCATGATATTACCCAAGGGTCTTCATGTCTCTACGCTCATCCTTCGGCACATACATGAACAGCTTGGACATGGTGGAACAAATCATGTACTCTCTCAGCTCAGGACAAGTTTCAGGATCACCAACGGCAATTCTGCAGCTTGAAAAGTCATCTGCAAGTGTGTAGTATGATGTGGATGCAGATGTGTGTGAGGAAAGATAGAACAGAAGATGGCAGACCTCCCAAGAGAGAGACTTGAAGCTGATCTTCCACCTTTCAGCAATGTAGGCGTTGATTACTTCGGCCTTTTGAAACCAATAGAGGAAGAAGCCTGGTCAAATGTTATGGTGTCATACTCACGTGTATATCAAGTAGGGCACTGCATCTGGAGATGGTACACACATTGGATACTGACTCTTGCATCCACGCTCGAAGAAGATTCATAAGTAGGAGGGGTCAGGTGACACATATTCGCTCTGACAATGGAACCAATCTTGTAGGAGCTAAGAAAGAATTGCAAAATGTCATCTCAGCTTGGAACAAGGAGAAGATCCACAATGCAATGCTCCAGAAAGGTATCCAGTGGACCTTTAATCCACCCGCAGCCTTACATCATGGTGGAGTGTGGGAGAGGTTGATCCATCTGGTGAGTCCTCAATTCCAAGAACAAACACTGGATGATGGATGAAGGCTTGCAGACACTTTTCTGTTAAGTGGAGGCAATTCTAAACAGTCGCCCCATCAGCACAGCCCTTGAAGATGAATCCTGACCAACTGTACCTGTGTTATTGTTAATGACTCTCCTACTTACAGTCATAGTGTTTTCTGGATGTGAAGGGACACATCCATAACAAGGTCAAGGGTGACCATGAGAGTGTGTTGACCCCTGTGCATGTACACGCTCACTCCCATGCTTTTACTGTCTGTAACCCACACACACACACACACACACACACACACACACACAAACTCACTCCCATGCTCTTACTGTCTGTAACTCCCCCCCCCCCGCACAGACACACACACACACAAACTCACTCCCATGCTCTTACTGTCTGTAACCCACACACACACACACACACACACACACACACACAAACTCACTCCCATGCTCTTACTGTCTGTAACCCACACACACACACACACACACACACACACACACAAACTCACTCCCATGCTCTTACTGTCTGTAGCCCACACACATGCACACACACACACACACGCACATGCACACACACACACACACACAATCCCAGATTGTTAGTAGCATGAGGGTTGGGTAGGACATTGAAATGCTGAAATGTGCCAACAGATGTTTTCATTCTCATCCAAAACACTGTCAGATGGCTTTATCTCTCTCTCTCTCTCACACACACACACACACACACACACACAAACACACACAGCTTTATCAAACAACCTCCAGGGTAACACACTTCATGTAACACACACACAGACACACACACAGCTTTATCAAACACCCTTCAGGGTGTTTCACATGACACACACACACACACACACACACACTTTTTTTAACTTTGACTGACAACTGTGTTTCCTACAGTTTCCTACAGCTACTGGCAGCTACACAATTTCAGTGTGTGTGTGTGTGTGTGTGTGTATGTGTGTGTGTGCATACACACATTTATTTTGTATTTATATTGTTGTTTTTTGCTTATATATCTAAAACACACACACACACACACACACACAGAGAGACTGCAGGAGAACAGATGTCAGCAGAATGTTCTATGGCATAAGTGTGCTTTGGGAAATTGCCTGATGTGTGAAGTGAGTGAGTGAGTGAATAAGTGTGTGAGTGAGTGAGTGTTTGTGTGTTTGAGTGAGCGTGTCTGTGCATGTGTGTGAGAGTGAAGTGTCTGAATGGTGTGTGTGTGTGAGAGAGAGACAGAGAAGGAGTGCAGAAAAGTGTGTGTGCTTAGTTAGGGATTTCATTTAGGGTGTGTGTTTCCTCTGACAAATCCTGGCTGGACCACTAGCTAATTGCTAATTGAATCTCGTGTTCCTGTTTAGCTGGAAATGAAGAAGGAATTGAAGATTAAAATTTTTTAACAGCAGATGAGTTGGAACTGCAGAGTCAGAATCAGGAATAAATGACAGTTTCATATGAGGGTCTGTCGGCTCTGTACTGATAAACCATAGATATATATGAGGGTCAGTCGGCTCTGTACTGATAAACCATAGATATATATGAGGGCCAGTCGTAGAGCTCCGTACTGATAAACCATAGATATATATGAGGGCCAGTCGTAGAGCTCCGTACTGATAAACCATAGATATATATGAGGGCCAGTCGGCTCCGTACTGATAAACCATAGATATATATGAGGGCCAGTCGGCTCTGTACTGATAAACCATAGATATATATGAGGGCCAGTCGGCTCCGTACTGATAAACCATAGATATATATGAGGGCCAGTCGGCTCTGTACTGATAAACCATAGATATATATGAGGGCCAGTCGGCTCTGTACTGATAAACCATAGATATATATGAGGGCCAGTCGGCTCCGTACTGATAAACCATAGATATATATGAGGGCCAGTCGGCTCCGTACTGATAAACCATAGACATATATGAGGGCCAGTCGTAGAGCTCCGTACTGATAAACCATAGATATATATGAGGGCCAGTCGGCTCCGTACTGATAAACCATAGATATATATGAGGGCCAGTCGTAGAGCTCCGTACTGATAAACCATAGATATATATGAGGGCCAGTCGGCTCCGTACTGATAAACCATAGACATATATGAGGGCCAGTCGTAGAGCTCCGTACTGATAAACCATAGATATATATGAGGGCCAGTTGGCTCCGTACTGATAAACCATAGATATATATGAGGGCCAGTCGGCTCTGTACTGATAAACCATAGAGATATATGAGGGCCAGTCGGCTCCGTACTGATAAACCATAGATATATATGAGGGCCAGTCGGCTCCGTACTGATAAACCATAGATATATATGAGGGCCAGTCGGCTTATACTCGTTTGACTGCCTGAAGCCTAAAGCCCCACAAAACCAGACACCTTTACCCTCTAACACCTTTAACCTCTAACCTTTACCCTCTAACATTTACATTTACATTTACGCATTTAGCAGACGCTTTTATCCAAAGCGACTTACAACTCATCAACTATCAAGTGTTCAGGGCCAGTCTCCCCTAGAGCAACTTAGGGTTAAGTGCCTTGCTCAAGGGCACAACGGTGGCAGCTGGGATTCGAACCCACAACTTTTCAGGCTACTTACACGCTAGCCAGGTTCCTTAACCACTACGCTACCACCACCCCACGCTACTCTAACACCTTTACCCTCTAACACCTTTAACCTCTAACCTTTACCCTCTAACACCTTTAACCTCTAACAGCCTCCTGGCTGGGACTTCACTAGTCGTGTAAAAACACACACAAAGACACACACACAATGAAAGTTCTGGTAGGTATTGAGGCTGTACGACAAACACACACACACACACACACACACACACACACACACACACACACACACAATGAGAGCTGTGGTTGTATGCCAAGTCTAATGGCAGAACACAGGATGAGGACCAGATGAAAGATGTGATTCAGTCCAATCACACACGAACACACACACACACACACACACACACACACACACAAACACACACACACGCAAAAACACATATGCATGCTGAGCAATGCACACACATACATCCACACACGGTACGTGCATGCTGACCATGAACTGCGTGTGTGTGTGTGTGAGAGAAAGAGAATATGTGTGTGTAAGAGACAAAATATGCATGTGTATGCGTGTGTGTGTGTGTGTGAGTGAGAGAATGTGTGTGTGTGTGTGTGTGTGAGTGAGTAAGTGAGTGTGTGTGTGTGTGTGTGAGAGTGTGTGTGTGTGTGTGTGTGTGTGTGTGTGTGTGAGTGAGAGCATGTGTGTGTGTGAGTGAGTGAGTGAGTGTGTGTGTGTGTGTGTGTGCGAGCCCCGTGAGAGCTCCCACTACAGGCCCCACTCCCATACACTGAGTCAGCTCTGCTTGGGGGCCATTAAAGACGTGCAGTGGAATTGGACGTTAAAGACGAGCAGTGGAATTGGACGTTAAAGACGAGCAGTGGAATTGGACGTTAAAGACGTGCAGTGGAATTGGACGTTAAAGACGAGCAGTGGAATTGGACGTTAAAGACGTGCAGTGGAATTGGACGTTAAAGACGTCCAATTGGACGTTAAAGACGTGCAGTGGAATTGGACGTTAAAGACGAGCAGTGGAATTGGACGTTAAAGACGAGCAGTGGAATTGGACGTTAAAGACGTGCAGTGGAATTGGACGTTAAAGACGAGCAGTGGAATTGGACGTTAAAGACGTGCAGTGGAATTGGACGTTAAAGACGTGCAGTGGAATTGGACGTTAAAGACGTGCAGTGGAATTGGACGTTAAAGACGAGCAGTGGAATTGGACAGGGTGACAGCTGCTGGATACCAGAGCGTCTGTATCTCAACCAGCACACAGTACAGCACCTCCTGCCTCTTATTACACTACAGACTCCATCTGCAGTACAGCACCTCCTGCCTCTCATTACACTACAGACTCCATCTGCAGTACAGCACCTCTTATTACACTACAGACTCCATCTGCAGTACAGCACCTCTCATTACACTACAGACTCCATCTGCAGTACAGCACCTCTTATTACACTACAGACTCCATCTGCAGTACAGCACCTCTCATTACACTACAGACTCCATCTGCAGTACAGCACCTCTTATTACACTACAGACTCCATCTGCAGTACAGCGCAAGGATTGCCTTAGTTGTCCCCCTGAGCTGTGTTCATTGAAAGCACAGGGCATGCTTAGGGTATCTCCACATGATGTTCATTGAAAGCACAGGGCATGCTTAGGGTATCTCCACATGATGTTCATTGAAAGCACAGGGCATGCTTAGGGCATCTCCACGTGATGTGGGGCTGTGCACCAGTCAGTACAATGTTGCATCCAAGTGATCAGACCTGTCTTGTGAGTGCATTCATTTTACATTTACATTTATGCATTTAGCAGACACTTTTATCCAAAGCGCCTTACAACTTGTCAACTATCAGTTGTTCAGGGCCAGTCTCCCCTAGAGCAACTTCAGGTTGTGACTTGTCAAACCTTAACTTTTTCATACTCAATAAACATGCTGTTTTTTGCTGGGTTGACAGCCACCAAGAAAATGATTATAACCCACTGGAAGCCACCTCACTCTTTCTGTTAAGACCTGGACACTTTCCCTTTAAGATGAAGCCATCTCACTCTTTCTGTTAAGACCTGGACACTTTCCCTTTAAGATGAAGCCGCCTCACTCTTTCTGTTAAGACCTGGACACTTTCCCTTTAAGATGAAGCCGCCTCACTCTTTCTGTTAAGACCTGGACACTTTCCCTTTAAGATGAAGCCGCCTCACTCTTTCTGTTAAGACCTGGACACTTTCCCTTTAAGATGAAGCCACCTCACTCTTTCTGTTAAGACCTGGACACTTTCCCTTTAAGATGAAGCCATCTCACTCTTTCTGTTAAGACCTGGACACTTTCCCTTTAAGATGAAGCCACCTCACACTCTTTCTGTTAAGACCTGGACACTTTCCTTTAAGATAACCATCTCACTTTTCTGTTAGACCTGGAACTTTCCCTTTAAGATGAAGCCATCTCACTCTTTCTGTTAAGACCTGGACACTTTCCCTTTAAGATGAAGCCACCTCACACTCTTTCTGTTAAGACCTGGACACTTTCCCTTTAAGATGAAGCCACCTCACACTCTTTCTGTTAAGACCTGGACACTTTCCCTTTAAGATGAAGCCACCTCACACTCTTTCTGTTAAGACCTGGACACTTTCCCTTTAAGATGAAGCCATCTCACTCTTTCTGTTAAGACCTGGACACTTTCCCTTTAAGATGAAGCCACCTCACACTCTTTCTGTTAAGACCTGGACACTTTCCCTTTAAGATGAAGCCACCTCACACTCTTTCTGTTAAGACCTGGACACTTTCCCTTTAAGATGAAGCCACCTCACACTCTTTCTGTTAAGACCTGGACACTTTCCCTTTAAGATGAAGCCACCTCACTCTTTCTGTTAAGACCTGGACACTTTCCCTTTAAGATGAAGCACCTCACACTCTTTCTGTTAAGACACTGTTGGACACTTTCTTTCCTTTAGGATGTTGTATATTTGGAGCTTTCTACAGCTTGAATTAATGGTGCTTCTAAAGAGACGTTTTGAGTTTAAGATGTAGATTTAGATTAGTTGGGTTTAAAAGGGTTTAAAAGGGTTTTTGGCACAGAGTTGCTGAATCTTTGAAAGATATACTTAAAGCTGTCTGGCCTTTTCAGCTCTCGCACTCTATGATGTTTAGTCCCCTCAGTTTTGTCTATGCCTCTCCGTCTGCATGTGCATGTATGTTATTGACATTGGGTCTGCATACATGTTACAGGACAGTGTGGTGGACATGACACTGGACAACAAGCAAGTGGCACATCCCAGCAACAACAGTCAGTATAATTATATGCCAACTCTCTACAAGTGGCACATCCCAGCAGCAACAGTCAGTACAACTAGATGTACCGCATAGCGATACATGGTATGACCGCCGCAATGTATTGAAATGTGAGAACTGTTGGCATGACAAGTGTGTGGTAGAACAGTGTTGTGAGGTGGGAATTAGATTGGAAATTATGTCTTGGAAGTGGGTATGGATGTGTTTTTTGAATGAATGAGATTGTGTGTGATTTTGTAGTGTGTAGGAGTGATTTATGAAAGGGTAGGTGTTGTCATAGTATGTATGTAGCCTACATGTGTTAATTTGAACTCTTGCCACTTGGTGTTTGTGTAGAGATGGTAGTCATAAGATTGTCTTGTATGGAGTATTATATAAAAAAAAAAAAAAAAATATATATATATATATAGGTCTTTTGACACCTATATATGGCGATAAACAGCGCCCCCTATGACGAAATGTCACAAAATTTAGTACACATGACAAGAAAGCTCTTTAGAGATGGCCTGCCAACTTTGACCAAATTTGAGCAATTAAAAGCCAAGATATGTACTTTTGGAAAATTTTAAGCTACGTGTTCAATGTTCATTGACGTGTAACTTCGAAACAATTTATCTCAAGATAAATCCTTTGATAACTTTTTGTCAGCATTGTCTGCAGATGACGTATACCAAATTTGGTGAGATTCTCATTAACGGCCTATGACGGGTTCGTTCAGATTCATTTTCGCAATGTTCAAATTTCATCGGATTTCGTTGGAAGTGGGCGTCGACCAGTGTTTTCCATGCGTGAGGTTCAATAGATTTCACGATAAAAAAAAAAATGTTGTAAACATTAGCATTCTCTAGATAATAGGCAAAATGACATTTTCTACAATTACAGCGCCCCCTATGGACCAAATTTTATGGCATGTGCTGTGGTTTCAGAGGTCTTTGTGGTGATCGTACATGACATATTTCGTGCAGTTCCCACCTTCTCGGTCCAAGATATTGGAAACTCAAAATCCCAATTTTTGCATTTACCCTTATCACTAGGTGGCGCTTTGCTTCACGTGAGCGTTTATGGGCTGGGTTGATACGTCTCTGTAACACCAACATACTAACACAAAATCGTTATCTTGGGCAAAAATGTTAACGAGTTATTTAACAAAAACTGTTTTGACACCTAGCTTCGGCGATAAACAGCGCCCCCTATGACCAAATGTCACAAAATTTAGTACACATGACAAAAAAGCAGTTTAGAGATGGCATGCCAAGTTTGACCAAATTTGAGCAATTAAAAGGCAAGATATGTACTTTTAAAGAATTTTAAGCTACGTGTTAAATGTTCATTGACGTGTAACTTCGAAACAATTTATCTCAAGATAAATCCTTTGATAACTTTTTGTCAGCATTGTCTGTAGATGACGTATACCAAATTTGGTGAGATTCACATTAACGGCCTATGACGAGTTCGTTCAGATTCGTTTTCGCAATGTTCAAATTTCATGTAAATTATTTTCGTTGGAAGTGGGCGTCGACCAGTGTTTTCCATGCGTGAGGTTCAATAGATTTCACGATAAAAAAAAAAATGTTGTAAACATTAGCATTCTCTAGATAATAGGCAAAATGACATTTTCTACAATTACAGCGCCCCCTATGGACCAAATTTTATGGCATGTGCTGTGGTTTCAGAGGTCTTTGTGGTGATCGTACATGACATATTTCGTGCAGTTCCCACCTTCTCGGTCCAAGATATTGGCAACTCAAAATCCCAATTTTTGCATTTACCCTTATCACTAGGTGGCGCTTTGCTTCACGTGAGCGTTTATGGGCTGGGTCGATACGTCTCTGTAACACCAACATACTAACACAAAATCGTTATCATGGGCAAAAATGTTAACGAGTTATTTAACAAAAACTGTTTTTTGACACCTAGCTTCGGCGATAAACAGCGCCCCCTATGACGAAATGTCACAAAATTTAGTACACATGAGAAAAAAGCTGTTTAGAGATGGCATGCCAAGTTTGACCAAATTTGAGCAATTAAAAGCCAAGATATGTACTTTTAAAGAATTTTAAGCTACGTGTTAAATGTTCATTGACGTGTAACTTCGAAACAATTTATCTCAAGATAAATCCTTTGATAACTTTTTGTCAGCATTGTCTGTAGATGACGTATACCAAATTTGGTGAGATTCACATTAACGGCCTATGACGAGTTCGTTCAGATTCGTTTTCGCAATGTTCAAATTTCATGTAAATTGTTTTCGTTGGAAGTGGGCGTCGACCAGTGTTTTCCATGCGTGAGGTTCAATAGATTTCACGATAAAAAAAAAAATGTTGTAAACATTAGCATTCTCTAGATAATAGGCAAAATGACATTTTCTACAATTACAGCGCCCCCTATGGACCAAATTTTATGGCATGTGCTGTGGTTTCAGAGGTCTTTGTGGTGATCGTGCATGACATATTTCGTGCAGTTTCCACCTTCTTGGC
Organism: Tenualosa ilisha; assembly: GCA_015244755.2. Lineage (NCBI taxonomy): Eukaryota > Metazoa > Chordata > Actinopteri > Clupeiformes > Clupeidae > Tenualosa > Tenualosa ilisha. Next base: position 142,070 of record PYXC01001584.1, on the reverse strand, counting down.
CCAAGATATTGGCAACTCAAAATCCCAATTTTTGCATTTACCCTAATCACTAGGTGGCGCTTTGCTTCACGTGAGCGTTTATGGCCTGGGTTGATACGTCTCTGTAACACCAACATACTAACACAAAATCGTTATCTTGGGCAAAAATGTTAACGAGTTATTTAACAAAAACTGTTTTTTGACACCTAGCTTCGGCGATAAACAGCGCCCCCTATGACCAAATGTCACAAAATTTAGTACACATGACAAAAAAGCAGTTTAGAGATGGCATGCCAAGTTTGACCAAATTTGAGCAATTAAAAGGCAAGATATGTACTTTTAAAAAATTTTAAGCTACGTGTTCAATGTTCATTGACGTGTAACTTCAAAACAATTTATCTCAAGATAAATCCTTTGATAACTTTTTGTCAGCATTGTCTGTAGATGACGTATACCAAATTTGGTGAGATTCACATTAACGGCCTATGACGAGTTCGTTCAGATTCGTTTTGGCAATGTTAAAATTTCACGTAAACCGTTTTCGTTGGAAGTGGGCGTCGACCAGTGTTTTCAATGCATGAGGGTCAAGTAGTTTTCACAATAAAAAGAAAATTGCTGTAAACATTAGCATTCTCTAGATAATAGGCAAAATGACATTTTCTGCAATTACAGCGCCCCCTATGGTCCAAATTTCATGGCTTGTGCTGTGGTTTTAGAAGTCTTTAGGGCGATCGTGCATGACATATTTTGCGCAGTTCCCAGCTTCTCGGTCCAAGATATTGCCAACTCAAAATCCCAATTTTTACATTTACCCATATCAGTAGGTGGCGCTATGCTTCAAGTGAGTGTGAGCTTTCGCGGTCATAATTACCTGCCAATTCTCTACCAGTGGCACATCCCAGCAACAACAGTCAGTACAATTACCTGCCAACTCTCTACAAGTGGCACATCCCAGCAACAACAGTCAGTCCAATTACCTGCCAACTCTCTGCCACTTCGGCCAGTTCCTACCCAGGACCAACTTCCACCGCCGCTTCTGGTCAAAGTCACTGGTGCTGACATGAGGAAAAATAAACCAAACAAACAGCATTAAGTAACAAGCACACAATATAATATACATTTACAGTCCTGCAAAACTTGTAACCAATCACACACATTGCCTGATCCAAGATATTAATAATGTAACATAATCAGATACGCTTCTCATTTGAGACATAGATTACCTAGTTATGACTGCACTGCTATAGGATGCTATAGTCTATGAATGCAGTCTGGGGAAGATTTATGTGACATAGTAAAATGCAACTTCTGTCAGAGACACTGAAACAGGTGACTGTGTGTGTAAGCCTCAGAGAGGGCCAATCTTGGGATGATGGTTGAATTTAGGGCTCTCCAACAGGGAGCTCCTCAAGTGCTTAAGAGTAACACTCCAAAGGGTCCAATCACAAAAGTAAACCTGTTCAAAATTTCTGTGACATCCTGCCCTGTCTGGTACAAAATGATTCTCTCACAGATTTCCTGTTCTTTGATGTTAGTGTTTAGTTTATGCCAGATTTGGTTGTAGCTATGGAACACAAAGGGGCCAATAAAGATCAGGAAATATTTCTTCCCACAAACTTAGATGACACTAGAAGAGCACCCTGTGTTGGAAGTGTGTAGGATGGTAAAGGATGTAACGTTTCCAGCAGTTGAGCAGCTTGGCCATAAAGCCACAGAGTGCTGCTTAAAACTCAGCACATCGTCACTGCCCGTGAATTTGCAATAATACAGACAGTTTGCTCAAGATAGTTACCCCTCATTAAGTCCTCCACCCAACATTAAAATGAACTACAAAGAAATTAGCATTTGCAGTTATGAAATATCTGTTGTTATTTACATGTCAACAATCTATCTTGTGTAGCTAGCTCTCAAACATTACCGTTACCAACAGGCAGCATTGAATGCAGGGTTAGGATGAGAAACGGTTGAGAAAACTGAATGAAGGATCCGAAATGAACCCGAGGTAATCAAAAAGGAGATGCAGGGGAGGGGGCAGGGCTGCACACAAAGTGGGCGTGTCTAATGGTGACTATCCTCCTCTCTGCACATACTCAGAGCGCTACGTAACAGGAAGTTGCAGATTTTACGGTTGCAGTGGCTTCAATACCATAGAACGGCATTAATCCAGATGCACTGTCCGTCTATATATACAGTCATTAATCTATTCATCTTGGTTAATAATCTTTCCTTAATCTTTCTCCGGATGCCAGTTTTCCTGTTTTTCCATGAAATTGCACTACCAGGCAAAACATGATCAGTTTCCCCTTGAAATAGACTGTTCTGATGCTGTCACACCACTGTTTCCTTCCCCATCAGCATTTGAAACTGTCCTGCATGGAGTTGTAAGTATGTTGTAAGTTACCCACAGAAAATGCTTGAGGCGCCGAGAGTGAACCTGGGTGTCAGAACCAACTGCTTGCCACGTGCACTGTGTGCCTACAATAAAATAAAAATGAACCTGCATTATGCGACAGCAATTTGTTTTAAATCTGTGTCCCAAATACTGCATTGTGCAGTCAAGTGCAGTAGTTTGTATGAATGCAGGTTTTGTTATATTTGATGTAGTCATCCCAGGGAAACATGGATGACTGAACAGGAGAAGGAGGTGAGAATTCTGAGGCGGTCACGTGACAAAATTGACTAATAATCCTGAGTAATAAAATGCAAATTTGGCTGAAGTTGGACTTGGTGAAAATCCCAGTGCCAAGTGTATGCAGTGTGTGTGTCTGTGTTTCCATCAGGCCCAGGACTGCTCCGTTTGTCTCCTCTGTCTTGGGTCTTGTGTGGTTTGGGAATGAGACGCTGTGCATGTGTGCATAAGAAGGATCCAGATCTTTAGTTGATCTTTAGAGTTCTGCTCAGCTCATTGGTTGGAAGCCGTCTGTAAGTCGCTGCAGCTCACCAGTGACGGCAGTTGGCCTCACGTGATTGGATGTCTGTTTTCTGTTTAGCGTTTTTGTCTTATCGATGAACCTGTCTTGTGCTTTTGTATGTGTTGTGTGTGTGTGTGTGTGTGTGTGTGTGTGTGTGTGTGTGTGTGTGTGTGTGTGTGTGTGCGCGTGCGTGCGTGCGTGCGTGTGCGTCTCTTGTCCATTTCCCAGAAGTGGAGAGCCAAAAGTGGGGAGGCAGTTGCTGTGTGTTTGTGTTCATGTCTGAGTGATGGTTCTTCCTGGGATCCTCCAGCCCTTCACTGATTTGTCTTCCCTCAGCTCAGGTGACCCCCCCCCCTTCCTTTTAGTATCTGTGTTTGTGTCTGAAACATTTATCTTTTTGTTAAAACAATTATTTTCGTGATTGAAACCACGTCTCGTGCCTTATGAGTAAAACGAACATGTGTGCCTTGGCAAATCTTATGGAGGAAGAAATCGACACAAGGTAGAATTCCTGGTGGTGTAGTTGGATATCTAGCTATGCTAATGCCACATAAATACATTATGGCCCTAACCCTAACCCTAACCCTGACCCTAACCCTATGGCATTGACAGAGAGAGTCTGGGTGACAGCAGAAGACCCTCTTTCTACAGTTTTGTTTCATAAAGAGGTTCTGGACATTCTGTCGTGAGATTCAATTGCTTTTTAAAATGACTGGATCAGCCCCTGACTGATAGCCTGCGTTGACTGATAGTGTTCTTCACAACGCCTCCCTCTGTTCGCTCAAAGACAGGTTAAAATGCCTCCTGGACAACAAGCTCAATGGGATCAAATTCAGACAAGCACTGTAGGGAGATGATAATCAAGTGGATGTGCTAGGAAGTCATGGCCAGGCTAGGTACGGCCTGATCTTCCTTTTGTTGAATAGAGTGAAATAGCACGGTCGAGCTACAGTAAAGGTCAGCTGGTCATCAGTTATGACACCCAGGTTTCTTGCAACCTTGGTGGGAGCAACAGGGAGTCTTTCTTAATGCTGATGTTGTGATGTATGGTTTGCTTGGCTGGATGGACCAGCAGTTCAGTTTTGGAGAGGTTTAACCAGAGGTAATGTTCTTTCATCCGTGCAGATATGTCAGAAAGACAGTCAGAGATTTGTGTTGACACCGTGGAGTCACCAGGAGGAAAGGACAGATAGAGCTGGGTATCATCAGCATAGCAGTGATAGGAGAAGCCATGGGAGTGGATGATTGGACCCAGTGAGGTGGTATACATGGCAAAGAGAGGGAGTCCCAGCACTGAGCCTTGGGGCACACATGTGGTGAGATAGCGCAGATGTTTGCCCTAGCCATGACACATTGAGCATTGAGCATGGATGAGAAGGATGATGGCCGTCCCTGGAATTGTGTGAGATCGGATGGAAATTAGTTTTGTGCCATTTCCTCTCAGCAGCTCTGAGGTTGGTGCACATTGAGCGAAGAGTTATTCAGCCACGCATGAGACTGAATGGATCAAGCAGGTCTGGTAGACAGAGGGCACAAGTGATCCAAGCAGGAGCTCAGTGTAGAACAGATTGACTCTGTGACATCATCAACCTCAAGAGAAGAGAAAGTTCTGGAAGGTGGAAGAGCAAATGCCACAGGGGAGGACAAGTGAGTGGGGGATTCGGAGATTGTGTCAGCAGGAGACGGTGGGAACAGGTGCAGAGGGCTGCTGAGCGAGACACACTTTGAACTGAATAAAGTGGTGGTCAGAGAGATGTAGAGGAGGAACCATCAGCAAATTAGTGGCACAGTGTCTGGCAAGAATGAGATCAAGTTCTTGCAGTCGCAGGACTGTAAACCTGTTGTAGCTCAAAGGAGTGGATCAGAGCCTGGATTGTCTAAGTGGATGTTCAGATCACCAGGGATGAGCATGGGGCAGTCAGGGATGGAAGAGAGCAGAGTGTCCAGCTCATCTAGGAAATCACCCATTTGTCCCGGTGAACGATAGATGTCAATCACATATATTTTTACTGGTGCTGTTACCAGGATGGCATATTATTCAAAGTTGTTGCATCTGACAGATGGTACCAGTTGAGTATATTTCCATTTGTCAGATTCTGACAGCCCCACACCACCCCCTCTTCCGCATGGACGTGAGGTGAGGGAGAATGCGCAGCTGGTGGAGAGTGCGGGAGGAGTGCCGTTGCTCTCTGATTTGATCCAGGTCTCGGTGAAAGCCAGAATGCCCAGAGAAAGATGACCTGCGTGAATGCGTGAGCCGCACCATTTTAGAAAAACAAATATATTTTTGCGTACATAGATTCTCAGGCTTGTTTTCTAAACAAGCCCCTGGTCTTCATGGTCTCCAAACATGTGACCTAAACTCAGGCAAAATGGATCTGTGTGTGTATTGTGTGTGGGCGCATAAGCAAGTGTGTGTGTGTCTGTGTGGGCGAATATGTGTGCGTGTGTGTGTGTCATGCATGTTCATTGTAGCTGATTGTGTGTCTGTCCTGGGACTTCTGCTGTGGAGAGTTTCCGTTGGTTGGGTGTTTGGAGATGTGATGCACCCTTTGGCCAGTAAGTGTGTGTGTGTGTGTGTGTATGTTGGCCAGGGCTTCGGTGTTGATCTATAGTTTCCTTTGAGTCTGAGCTGGACTGTCAGAGAACCAGAGACTTTCAAAGGACAGGAAGTGTGTGTGTGTGGTAGGGGTAGGGTTATTAGAGGGTCACAAACAAACACACACCTATGCACACTACACATACACGCGCACACACACACACACACACAAAATCTACATATATAGACATACAAACATACAGTACCTCTACACACACACACACACACTGTGTGCACGCTCTACACACACTCACTGGTCACAGACACTACACGTACACACACACATAGGACACACACTGTATCCAAAGTGTAGGTGACAGTGACGAGAGAACCACAAACAGAGAGGGGAGAGAGAGAAAGAGAGATGTAACAGGAGTAGTGAGAGTCTGAGGCCCCGTTTACACGTAACTGGATATCAATAACAAAACACATTTATTAATGCAGTTGCACCTATTGTTTACACATAAACAGAGGTTTCAGTCACTGAAAACGGCTACTTTTGAAAGATCTCTGAAAAGTCCAGCTTCAGACACTACGTGTGTATGATGGATGAGTGGAGTTTTAGCATTGTGACGTGACGCGTAGAACCTGTCATGTAATAACTGTCATACAATTATCCTCATAAGTACCTGATAAAGTAATAACTTCCTGATAATGTAATAATGGCCATACCAATCATGTAATCAATTGTTACATTAATGGTAAGTTATTGCATTATCAGGTTAGCCCTAAATTTGCAGAACCTGATACTGTAATAATTTATTGATATTGCAATATCAGTAAAGTCAGACCTGGTCAGTTTAGCAGGACCAGTTATTAAGTCATTGGGGGCCAAACAGCAGAGTAGTTGCTTAGACACCCACCCTGTTCCTACCCTTCCTGTTTATCACTCCGCTGCCATGGCAACCCACAGAACCATATGGGAAGAAGTTGTGACACACAGTCCCATGATTCATTTCAGCACCTCGCCCACTCTACTGCCCCCAGCTGGTCAAATTTGGAAGCATACTCAAACCCAGTTTTGACCCTTATATACAATTCTCAACAAACTGGTACTGTTGGAATCCTTGGATCACACTGAGTTCAATACTGAGTTGCATCTTCACCCTCTGTCATCTGGACTGGGGGATTGTTTACTCTGGACTGTACTGCTCTCCAAATGGCCAGCAATGGTACCGGCACTTGCCATGTGGTAGGTAGCCTGGTGAGATGTTCTTCAAATGAGACCTGCCCAACGGTCCTACTTTTCTGCCATCCCTCCTGCCCTCTGTTGTCAAGCATGCAAGAACACCATGTCTTGCCTGGGTTACAGCACAGCACATGAACTTGTACTTGATGTACTCTCTACTACTCTCTCATATCACCCCCACCTACTCTATAATCACATGAAGAAGGCTTAGAGGTATGAAGGTACTCTATCATCACATGAAGAAGGCTTAGAGGTATGAAGGTACTCTATAATCACATGAAGAAGGCTCATATTTCTCCAAGTATTTCATGTATTGACAGCAGACTTGGTCCACGGACTGCAGTATATTTGGTGACCATCCTCCAGGGGCACTATCAGCAAGTTTTATACA
>PYXC01001584.1:115000-127500 GCA_015244755.2 Tenualosa ilisha | reverse complement strand
GTGTGTGTGTGATTATGGGGTGTGTGTATTAGACAGAGTGAGTGTGTGTCTGTGTTTAATATTGGACTCAGCAAATCATCTCTGTTCTTATGAGTTACCAGCTCTCATGTAAGAACTTCTGAGCTCTGGTGTCTCTCTCTCTCTCACACACACACAGACACACACAGTGTCTACATACACCTTAGAGCATGTGGTTCTCATTGACCTTTGACCCCCACGAGTAGCCAGGTAATGGCAGCTCCAGATTGACCCTCTGTGTGAGGAGGCTTCCTAAAAATAACATCAAATTGACCCAGCATCTGGGCTGTGTGTGTGTTGGTGTGTGTCTGTGACTGAAAAAAGTGCAGTGTTGTGTGTGTGTGTCCAATGTTGTTTGTGTGTCTGTGTGTGTGTGTGTGTCTATGACTGAAAAGAGTGCATGTTGTGTGTTTGTGTGTGTCTATGACTGAAAACAGTGCAATGTTGTGTGTGTGTGTCTAATGTTGTGTGTGTATTTGTGTGTGTCTATGACTGAAAATAGTGCAATGTGGTGTGTGTGTGTGTTTGTGTGTGTCTATGACTGAAAACAGTGCAATGTTGTGTGTGTGTGTCTAATGTTGTGTGTGTGTTTGTGTGTGTCTATGACTGAAAACAGTGCAATGTTGTGTGTGTGTCTAATGTTGTGTGTGTGTTTGTGTGTCTATGACTGAAAACAGTGCAATGTGGTGTGTGTGTGTGTGTGTTTGTGTGTGTCTATGACTGAAAACAGTGCAATGTTGTGTGTGTGTGTCTAATGTTGCGTGTGTGTTTGTGTGTGTCTATGACTGAAAACAGTGCAATGTTGTGTGTGTGTCTAATGTTGTGTGTGTGGTGGTGTGTGTCTGTGACTGAAAACAGTGCAATGTTGTGTGTGTGTCTAATGTTGTGTGTGTGTTTGTGTGTGTGTCTATGGCTGAAAACAGTGCAATGTTGTGTGTGTGTATAATGTTGTGTGTGTGTGTTTGTCTAATGTTGTGTGTGTGTGTGTGTCTGAAGTTGTGTGTGCACATGTGTACATGTGACAGAGATAAACTTCCAAACACCATCAGATAAAATCTGAAACACACACACACACACACACTCACACACCATAGAATGAATCCGTTTGGTGTGCTAGTGTTTCTAGCTTCTAGGTTGAAACAGCACAAGACAGCCCCCTTTAACCACCCAAACACACACACACACACACACACACACACAGAAACGACAAGTACTAGTCTTGTAAACTGGTGTGTGTGTGAGTTGGAGTGGAATCATGAGACAAGCTGATGTCCGAGAGTATCGTCTCTTTTATTGCAAATAGAATACAAAAGCTTGGAGTCACAGCAACAGCACTCCTGGAAGACAACAAAACCAGTACCAGTCTGTGTGTGTGTGTGTGTGTGTGTGTGTGTGTGTGCTGACTTCTCAATCTCTGCCACTACAGTCGCTGCTTCACAGCGATCCACACTGATTTTCTTGATTTGGACGGTTGTGTGAAAGCCCTCCGATGAGAGGAGGAGATGCAGCATCTCCAGAGGGTGAAATAAACAACACCAGGGATAAATAGGAGATAAACACACAGTTGCTCTCTCCGCTGGGCTGCTGCTGTGTACATCACTAACTACAATAGGAACAAACGAAATAATAACAAAACATGTATGAGTCATACGAAGTATTGAGAATAGAATGTAAAATAATTACTTTGAAATAAAATTACTGCTAATAAATAAATTAGAATAAAAGAAGTTATGATATTTAAGATAGTGTGTGTGTGTGTGTGTGTGTGTGTGTGAGTGAGAGAGAGAGGTGAGTGTGTCCAGCTGTAGATTGTTGTGAACACAGGTCAAAGGGCACTTCCTGTAGAGGCCTGACACACAAACCTCACCTCTCTCTCTCTGTGTGTGTAGACACACACTTGACAACAGTAAGTACGGTCTTAACTCTTCTCTCTCCGTGTGTGTGTGTGTGTGTGTGTGTGTGTGTGTGTGTGTGTGTGTTTGCATGTAAGAGTTTAAGTGCATACATGCATTCTACAGAACTGGGCATACATACTACACACAGTAACCAACCCTAGAGCCACACACACACTCACACACACACTCTCACACACACACTCACACACACACTCACACAGAGTCTCACAATCTCTTAGAGGCCCCAGGGCTGGTGCTGCCAGAGCAGAGGTCAACAGTAGACGAAAACAGACGGACGGACAGACGGACGGACGGACACGCAGAAAGGCATTGTGGGTAGCCTCACAGAGGCAGTTCCTCTTTGTGAATTACAAACGCTGTGATTGGCCAGTTCTACAAAGGGCTAAGGCACGGGAGCACAGAGCTCTGGTCAGTTCAGTTCTGCAGGAATGTGTGTGTGTGTGTGTGTATATGTAGGGAAGGGGGCTGTGGCAAGCTCAGTTCAGTGTATTTGAAGACCAGCTTTCGTCTCTGACTGCAGCTCTTCCCCCTTTGTGTGTGTGTGTGTGTATGTGTGTGTGTGTGTGTGTGTGTGTGTATTATCAGTGACTGTCCACTTCTCCGGATGGCAGTTTATTTCCTGTGTGTGTGTATGTGTGTCTCAGGGTCTGGTGAGCGGTGTGTGTGTGTGTCTGTGTTTGTGTGTGTGTGTGTGTGTGTGTGTGTCTCAGGGCCTGGTGAGCTGTGTGTAGACGGGCTGCTGCTCCCAGTGATGCTGCGGACTGCTGTGATTGGTCTGTGCTACGGAAGCCACGCCCACTGTGTCTGCGATTGGTGTGTACATGGGCCGGTGGGGAGGGCTCATGTAACTGAAGGTGGAGAAGAGGCTGGGATTGGCTGAGACGGAGGCAGAGGTGTGGCTGTAGTACGCTGTGGCGACGCCCTGCTGGTCGAAGTCATAGTGCTGCACCGCTGCAGTGCGGGAGCCGGAGGTGGAGCTGGTGGAGGACGGGGGGCTGGAGCTGGGGTAGGAGGGGGGGGGGCTGTTGTAGTGGGCCATGCTGAAGGAGCCGTAGGCGGATGGGGCAGGCGGGGGTGGCAGGGGTGGCGGGGAGCCCTGCGGGGCCTCGCTGTAGTGACTCGGACTCAGCTGCTCCGTCTTGATGTGGGGGGGCCGCGCCTGTGCCTGGCTCTGCTCTCCAGCGCTGCCCCCCAGAGGAGGGAGAGAGTGCTGCCCCTGCTGCCCCTGCTGCCCCTGCTGCCCCGGGGGGGGACTCTGGCTCCTGGGCAGCCAGGCTCCCGCCGCTGCCGCGCCGGCGCCTCCCAGGCTGTAGGGGGAGCTGTAGTTGGCACCGGCCGCAGGGTGGTGCCCGTGGGGGGGCAGGTACTGGTCAAACTCGTTGACGTCGAAGGTCTCGATGTGAGAGATGACGTCGCTGCTCAGCTCACCGATGTCCACCTCGCGGAAGTCGATATTGAGCTGCCGGCCAGCGGGGTCCTGGAGGGGGCGTGGCTCTCTCTTCAGCTCCGCCTTCTGAGTGTCCGTCTTTGGGGTGGTGGGTGGGGTTGGGGGTGCCTGAGACTGTCCTATGGAGGAGGAGGGGAGGGGGGGTTAACATACGTGTGTGACGCGTTAACACGTGTGTGTGTGACGTATTGGGAGAGCAGGGTGTCAGCTCACACGTGTGTGTGTGATGTGTTGGGAGAGTAGGGTGTTAACACACGTGTGTGTGACGTGTTGGGAGAGTAGGGTGTTAACACACGTGTGTGATGTGGAGAGGAGGGGCACTAACACACATGTGATATAGGTGAGGAGCGAAATCACAGCATCTCAAAAGAGGAAGTGTATGTGTGTGTGTGTGTGTGTGTCTGTGTGTCATATTGCAAGTTATGTGGCTACATCATCAAATCCCTAAAAAGTCTCTATTTCCAAAAAACTATAGTGCTCAGTTACTGAGGGGTTCTTAAGACTGCAGATGTACATCAAAAACGACAGACACAGAAACTGAATGCCATGAGTTTTGCTTCAGCGGCAAAGCCAGACTCGAACTAGCCTGACGCGTGCTGCTGCAGCGGAGCTGCGCGAGAGATGAGCAGAGGAAGGGTGTCTTACCGGAGTGCTCGCTTGGGGAGTGCGCGTCGCCCAGGCTGGAGGCGGGGGAGTCGGCCTGCTGCAGCGCTTTGAAGATGGCGGTGGGGGAGATGTGGGTCTGCTCCGCCGCGTCCTCTGGCTCGCTCTGCCCGTTCTTCACCGACTTCCGCCGCCGCGGCTGGTACTTGTAGTCCGGGTGATCCTTCTTGTGCTGCACGCGCAGCCTCTCCGCCTCTTCCACGAACGGCCGCTTCTCCACCTCATTAAGTAATCTAGTTCAAAACAAACATGGACGTAAACTAAGGGCAAGGTCAGATTATATGCGATAAGGCAAAGGTCAGGTTATATATGCCGACGCAAAGTTAAGCTTGTGTACTATGGAAGTAGGCCTAACCTAAACAAACTAATCAAAACAAAATTATATTTTTTTGTTACCTGGAAGCACTGTTAATTGTGCAAGCACGCTTTTAATAGGACACGACTCGGATAAAATGAGTACTTTGCAAAAGCCTGCGGTGCACCTAATACTTTGCTCTGTATATCCTGACACGGAATGGCTAAATCAATTTATGTTACTACCAAGAAATCCAGTCGAGTAAAAAAGGTGGGTGCTGAGCGAACCCGAACTTACCTCCAAAGTTTGCCCAGAGTTTTGCTGAGCTCCGCGTTGTGGAGATGCGGGTACTGGTCCGCGAGCTTCCTGCGCGCTGCCTGCGCCCACACCATGAACGCGTTCATTGGTCTTTTCACGTGCGGCTTGTTTTTGCTGGAGCCGTTGACGCGCACCGGCATGGGCACAAGGGTCCAGTCATAGCCCTTCAACACCTGAGAAACCGCCTCGCGGATACACACCGGAAACTTGTCCTCTTCGTCTTTCTTGCAGCCGTCGGGTCCCAGAAGGCTGTTCTCGGTTGGTCGTGTGTTCTCCGTGTCGGAACCGGAGCCGGACGGACATGGCGAGCCAGCCGAGTCCTCTGACATGCTTGGACTGGGCGCCCCGGAGAGGCACTTCTCCTGCTCGCCCGCCATCTTCAGGTAGGGGTCCAGCAGATTCATGCGGAAAAAATGAACGGAGCAAACAAGCGCAAAACTTGTATAAAAGACGCAGGAAAGGGTCTCGAGACCAGAGTGTCCTGACGCGAGCTGTGCGTCCGATCTGTGCGCGCAGTAGTTCTAAAAGTAGTCTGAATAAGCACTTCGGCGGAGGTGGTAGGAGTGACGCTCACTCTTCGGCTCCCCCTCAGTCCTGCTGCGATCCAAGCAGCGGAGTTTGCCAAGCGAGTGCTACGTCTCAAAAGTGGCCAAACGAGCCGTCACAGCTTTGCAAACATTTGCTCTTGTCCTCCGGTTCCGTCTGAGGTGAACAGACGCAGAGAAAGTTGGAGTTTGTTCCTGCGTCTATGTGGTATTTCCAGGAGAGGTGCAGGCTTTGGAGAACTCGGGGTACCGACTCTCTCCTTTATAACGTCCCGCGCGCCAGGCGTTCATTGGTCCAAGTGTCGTGACAGGTTTGAATTTGATCCATTCCGCCCCCTCACCGATAATAATCAGGCATATTTAGAGTCCAAACTTTATTCACTGTGAAGAATATGGACTAAAACTACACTCTTTTAGCCAGCAGTTGTAACGTGAGACTAAGTCTATCTGATTGGTCTTAATCTGACAGAACTTTTATTTCCACTGAAAAAAAACCGTGACCAGTGCTGTCCTCAAGCTCAAAGGAGTACAACTGAAACTGCCAGACGGCCAAACTGTTTAATTTGAAAAAGGAGGTCAATAGAGACTGTATGAGGGTGAAGTTTACACATGACATTTAAGCACTGTTTAAAGTGAAGCACGGCAAATGCGCAGTAAGAAAATACGAGACATTTCTAGAGAACTGGCCGACGGAAAAAAAGTGAAGTTTTGCCAATAGCGTTTGAGAAGCACCCATAGAGGGCGCCAAACCCCCAGGAACTCTCTGTCCCGTCTGTAGAGCCTCTGTGTGCGTGCGTGTGTGTGCCTGTGAGCGCATTCAAACTGCGTGCCACTTCTGAAGTAGCAGTCAGACCATCATAGAGACATTGTTGCCCGGTACTCTGTTTGCTAGAGCAGGGAGACAGAGAGGGCAATGAGGATACTCTCTTTCTCCACTGAGAAGCTCTCCAGTTATCTATGGTGCTTGTGTGCTGGTAACTAAAAGGGAGCAAAGAGCTTCTGTAGGCTTCTACAGCCATAGTGTAGTCTTCTGCACTGATACTGTGGCCTTCTACAGCCATAGTGTAGTCTTCTGCACTGATACTGTAGCCTTCTACAGTGATGCTGTGGCCTTCTACAGTGATACTGTGGCCTTCTATAGTGATACTGTGGCCTTCTACAGTGATACTGTGGCCTTCTACAGTGATACTGTGGGATTCTGCAGTGATACTGTGGGGTTCTGCAGTGGTACTGTGGGGTTCTGCAGTGGTACTGTGGGGTTCTGCAGTGGTACTGTGGGGTTCTGCAGTGGTACTCTTGAAGTGTCCTGTTTGATTGTGGAAGTGCAGTTTGAATTCCAGTGTCCTCTGGAACCAGGAGCCCTGAGCCCTCTGAAACGACACACATCAGCCAATCAGGACATCAGATCATGGCGTTTGGAGGGTTGAGGCCTTGTGTTGTGTTGTGTGTGTGTGAGTGTGTGTGTGTGTGTGTGTGTGTGTGTGTGTGTGAGGGGGGGGTGGAACACAGCCAATGTGTGGAAATGGAGTCGGTGTGGTCGGCTACCTGATGGACTCACTTTAACAGGCTGCAGATGTTACAGAGAGTAAAAGACTAAGTGATCTCTCTCTCTCTCTCTCTCTCTCTCTCTCTCTCTCTCTCTGCAGTTTCACTCTCACTCTCTTCCCCTTCTCTCTCCCTCTCTCCCCACGTCTCTGCACTTTCACTCTGTATCTCTCTCTTTCTGTGCTTTCCATCTCTCTCTCTCTCTTCCCGTCCCTCTCTCTGTCTTTCACTCTCTACCGCTCTCTCTCTCCCTTTTCCCTCTCTCTTTCCCTCTCTACCCCCCATCTAAAGGAAGCTTTATTGGCCTGACCATGTAACTCACATATACAAATATTGGACATGGAGGGGAGGGAGGACTAAAATATGCTGAAATATACCATTTCACTTCTACTAATATATCAGTGTCCCATTTCACTTCTACTAATATATCAATATACCATTTCACAGCACCCTACTCCATCCAGTACTAGTGCTAATGATTACATATGCTAGTACACCACCCTTACACCACCCCTACTGCTGCTAATGATTACATATGCTAGTACACCCCCTTACACCACCCCTACTGCTGCTAATGATTACATATGCTAGTACACCACCCTTACACCACCCCTACTGCTGCTAATGATTACATATGCTAGTACACCACCCTTACACCACCCCTACTGCTGCTAATGATTACATATGCTAGTACACCCCCTTACACCACCCCTACTGCTGCTAATGATTAAATCATTTCACAATTTTCTTCTTCTCCCTCCCTTCCATCTCTTCACTATTACAATTCCATTCAAGTGAGCTTTATTGAGCTTTCATTTCTCTCTCTCTCTCTCTGTCTCCCTATCACTCTCTCACACAATTGCCTCCTCTCTCTCTCCTCTGTCACTCTCTCCCCCTTTTCACTCACCCCCCATCACTCTTTCTTTATATCTCTCTCTCCCTCCAGCTCCCCACGTCCTTCCTCTTCCATCCTCTGTGGGTGTGGGCGAGGGGTGGTTCTGTGTGTGTGTGTGTGTGTGTATGGTGGAGGGGGAGGTTGAGGAGGGGATGAGTGTGTGTGTGTGTGTGTGTGTGGGGGGGAGGGGGTGAGGATGTGTGTGTGTGTGTGTGTGTGTGTGTAGCTCTGGCTCCTGGATGTTATAAGGTTGTTTGTTTGGGCTATGTCAGAACTTTGTAAGGTGGAATCAGTCAGTAATCCTATCTGCTGCTCACCCTAATTAGGAGACATACACACACACACACACACACACACGCACACACACACACCACTCAGCTGGCCCAGCCATGCCTGGCTGCTGCTGGTTTATTTGCTCACTGTGTGTTTATGTAAGTTATTCACTTCTAGCATAAACGCCACGGCCCATTTTCCACTTTTGTCAATAGCACATTCCCCCTGTGTGTGTGTGTGTGTGTGTGTGTCTTCCCATCAGTGTAGTGTGTGTGTGTATGTGTGTGTGTGTGTCTTCCCATCAGTGTAGTGTGTGTGTGTGTGTCTTCCTATCAGTGTAGTGTGTGGTGTGTGTGTGTGTGTGGTGGTGTGTGTGTGTGCGTGTCTTCCTATCAGTGTAGTGTGTGTGTGTGTGTGTGTGTGTGTGTGCGTGTCTTCCTATCAGTGTAGTGTGTGTGTGTGTGTGTGTGTGTGTGTGTGTGTGTGTGTGTGTGTGCGTGTCTTCCTATCAGTGTAGTGTGTGTGTGTGTGTGTGTGTGTGTCTTCCCATCTGTGTAGTGTGTGTGTGTCTTCCCATCAGTGTAGTGTGTGTGTGTGTGTGTGTGTGTGTGTGTGTGTGTGTGTGTGTGTGCGTGTGTCTTCCTATCAGTGTAGTGTGTGTGTGTGTGTGTGTGTGTGTGTGTCTTCCCATCAGTGTAGTGTGTGTGTGTGTGTGTGTGTGTTCTGCTCTATGACATTCATCTGACAGGAAAGACTGTTTGGGTTTGGTTCCCAAATGACCAGCCACACTCATAACCGTCCCAGAACTTAGAGCCGCTTTTAAGAACCCTTTCAGAACCACTGATCAGAACCCTTTAAAACCGCTGCACAGAACTCTTTAAGAACCCCCATCAGAACCGCTGCTTACATCCATTTTACAATCACAGCTCAGTGCTCTAGGGAACACTGCAGTTCTCTTGAGAACACTGCTCAGATGAAGCAGCAGAACCCCGAACCCTCAGTCCTGGAGTGCAGTGGCCAAGTCCTGCCCATCTGGGCTGGTGCATGTAACCTAACTCTGGAAAGAATATGAATGGGAGTCAATGGAGAGAGAAATCAATATTCTCTGGTCCCATTTTAGATGTACCATGGACTTCACATTATGATGAATGTTCACATCGAGAAGAAACTAGTTTTTCGACAGACTTGGAGAGTTGTTTTTGTGTGACGCCTTTTAGCAGACTACAGACTACTCTTGGCAGGATAATAAACATCATCTATGATAGCATTAGCTGCCATGCAAGCTAACGATAGTTGGTTAGTTAGTTAGTTAGTAGGTTGGTTAGTTAGTTAATTCGTTTATTGTCCCCTTGGGAAAATTCGTCTTCAGTCCCTTTACATTTTCGATCTCTTTGTAGACATCAGACGTTCAGGGCATCCATATAAAATCACAAACATGAATGTACATATTGTAGGCACATAGAATTGCAGGTTAGAACATACATCTCATGAACACATTACGTAGACGTTTTTGTTTTGTTTAAGGTGGAAATGGCAGAAGGTATAAGGCTTCTGCTGCAGTGGACTTTATTGCATCTCAGGCAGTTGAATATTTGGTCATATATTTGGCTGGAGGCTAAGCTGGAGGTCTGCTAGCATTTTTGCCATATATGATATTTATCAGATAGCAACCCTTTAAAACAAAACAAAACAAAACAAAATATTGTGGAATAGTGCCGCTCCACCGGAAGACTGCCGGAGAACCAACGAGCAAAATGGCAGCAGAGCACCAGTTTAGCCTCTTGCTACCTGGGTGCTGCTTAGCCCTTTACCAGTACTGTAGTGAGATGAACTGCAACTTTTTTCCATGAAATATTATGATAAAATCACAATCATTCAGTAGAGCTCAGCTAATGCTGCCTGGGACCAAAAAATAATTCTTAATAAGTCACTCCCATTCAAAACATTTGTGATGTCACATCCGATCCGGGTCTACCTGAAGGGGCGGGGCTTTGCCACTCTAGGGGCGGAGCTTTGCCACTCTATGGGCGGCTCCTCTGGGTGAGGCAGTGAAGTGGAGGATGACATCATCAGAACTACTCTTTGCAAAAGTCTAGCAGAGTTAGCATGGGTAGTTAGCAGAGTTAGCATGATGGGCTGTTGTCTGTAGGAGGAGCTAAAGGAGTGAGCGTACTGGGCAATACTGGCTAGTCAAGTTTTCTCTACTGAAGTGGATCTAACAGTGTTAGCATGATGATGGCTAGTCTGTTTCTTGTATAAGATGACCAGACCTCTAAGAGCTCTGTCACCTCTGAATTTTCCTTGAGAGCCAGAGACATTCCTATTTCGACAGGCAACAGGGTTAGGGTTGGGGTTTACCCTAGGGTAAAACAAGCAATGGTTTAGCTTCAAAAATCAAAGACAAAGTGGGTTTAATTGTATTTCACCAAAATCAGGGACTGTCCCCAGAACTTGGGGTCATCTGGTCACCCTACTGTTGTAGCCCTGTAGTAGAGTTTCCCCTCTAGTTACATGTATTTACATGTAATTGGGTCTACATTCAAAGTCGTTGCTGCTAGTGTAAACGTGTGCACAGCCTCTCACACCGGTAAAACATTGTACCCCCATTCAGACCCGAGCAGAGCAGTCTGTCCACTCACCCAGTTGCCATTCAGACACACAGGTCCAGGCTGCTTTTATGTGCTGGCAGGCTAGGCCAGGAATTGCCTGTAGCTGAACGTCATGATTGGATTATCACTGCACCCGTATGGAGAGTAGGGTAGTAGTAGTAGTAGTAGTAGTAGAGAACAGAAGCTAACAGCGTTAGCATTTAGGGCTGCTGTTACTGAGCAGCCCCTCAGGTGACACATGAGCCTTCATTAACAGAACGGACTACAACGGACTGGCCTGCCTCCTGGGCTGGGATGGTTGCTGTGGTGATGGGGCCTTGAATGGCAGCCTGTTCCAGCAGCTCTCTCACTTCCTCCACCAACAGTCTAGTAGCCTGTGGCTAATGCAGCTGTCTGGCTTGATCACAGTGCTTTGCTATTGGTGGAGTCTTTAACTTTGATCACAGTGCTTTGCTATTGGTGGAGTCTTTAACTTTGATCACAGTGCTTTGCTATTGGTGGAGTCTTTAACTTTGATCACAGTGCTTTGCTATTGGTGGAGTCTTTATCATTACATTGTGTTTTTATCTGTCCATCTAACAATGTGTAGGCATGGGAGAGAGAGAGACAGAGAGAAAGAAAGGAAGTCTGTGTGTGCGCGCGCGCGCGCGCGCGTGTGTGTGAGTGTGTGTGTACTTTATGCTAGGTGTCAAAGGTCTTGGGAAACTTGACATCTTAACTTGGAGTGACTGCAAAAGATGTGAGTAAACAGGGAGAGAGACAGAGGAAGAAAGGGAGAGAGAGGTTGAGAGAAGAGAGAGAAAGAAAGGGAGAGAAAGATTGAAAAGAGAGAGAAGAGAGGGAGAGAAGCAGACAGGGAGAGAGAGAAAAGGGAGAGAAAGAGAGAAGGAAGCTGGTGTGTCTCCCTTCTTTGTCTCTCTCTCATATATACACACACTCACACACAGCTTGACAGTATTGTGAATGAATGTGTGTGTGTGTGTGTGTGTGTGTGTGTGTGTGTGTGTGTGTGTGTGTGTGTGTGATTTAGTAGCTTTGCTTTGCTGACACTGTACTGACACTCATCTGCCACTAAAGTCATTCAACTGTCTGTTTGACCAACACACACACACACACACACACACACACACACACACACACACACACACACACACACTACAGCACACAGACACAGCTTTCCAGGTGTGCAGCTGTCTTTGTGTGTGTGTGCATGGTGTCTCTGGTGTGTGTGTGTGTGTGTGTGTGTGTGTGTGTCAGACGTGTGGTTTGGATGTAAACTCTGGGTCAGTGTACTGCTGAGCACATTGCTGAGTCTATAGCATGCAACAATATGTGCTGCTCCAGCACTTGGAAATCAACAATCCCTGATCAACCTAAGGGTGTTGGAAGCATTTGTAAAGTGTGTGCTCAGCTACTTGGGGGGGCTGGGGGTCCTCCCCGAGACAGTTTTCAAAAATAAGATGTAATTTTCTGCAATATTGTGTATTTTCACAAGTTGTTAGATATCTTATTTTTATAGCAATTAATTCAGTGGCTTAATCCTAACACTCCCTCCCCCATCATCCCAAACCCTTAACCCTAAACCAAAGACTGGCATTACTTGGCTCCACGATTGGTTCATGCCAGTTAAGTCTTTGAGGGCTCAGGGTTTAGAAGGGACTAGCGCTAGCTAATATTTAGGCTAACCATAGGCTAATTTGTCCTTTTTGTGGGCTAGCTAACATTTAGGCTAACCGTTGGCTATGTGGCTAATTTGTCCTTTTTGTGGGCTAGCTAACATTTAGGCTAACCATAGGCTAATTTGTCCTTTTGTGGGCTAGCTAACATTTAGGCTAACCATTGGCTATGTGTCTAA
The DNA here is from genome assembly GCA_015244755.2 of Tenualosa ilisha. Taxonomy (NCBI): domain Eukaryota; kingdom Metazoa; phylum Chordata; class Actinopteri; order Clupeiformes; family Clupeidae; genus Tenualosa; species Tenualosa ilisha. The sequence goes on along the minus strand of PYXC01001584.1, from coordinate 115,121 downwards.
TTTGTCCTTTTTGTGGGCTAACTAACATTTAGGCTAACCGTTGGCTATGTGTCTGTTTGCCATGATTCTGTTGATGAAGTAATTTACTTTCACATGTCGACTCCACTTAGTAAAGGACATT
>PYXC01001584.1:107500-110000 GCA_015244755.2 Tenualosa ilisha | reverse complement strand
TTCTGAAGCTGAAAACATACAAAAATAAAGACCCATTTCAGTCTACAGTGTTCATTCTTCACACATTCAAATCGTTTATCCAGAGCCAGTCAGTATTTCTACTGCAGCACACTATTTCATTAAAGTTAAACTGAGGTAACCAGTTGGGGTTCAGTGCTAAGTTTCTCAGGGTTACTAGCTAGCATAACATTTTCTCAACATTCAGTCTCATACACAACTACAAACTCAAACGTTTGAACCTAAAGTTACATTATCACTTGTAGTTAAACTAAGTTACAAGATAAACTTACCGATTGGCCTGTATCAAGCGCATGCAGCGAGCAACACTAAGCTCATGTCTTTCTGTTTTCTCCCATTCATACAATGACAAAACTGAAAGTATATTTTCTAACTTAAACAAAGACACCAAGCCTGGCCACTAGGTGGCAGTATTTTATCATGTAACAGGTGATATTAACCACAAACCTAGGCACAGAACACAAGGGAAATGCAGAGATCCTGATGTGTCAGCGGCCATTTGTGAGGGCTTGCGGCATGATGAGCAAGTTTTGAAAACTACATAACAGATCAATATTTGAATAATAATCCGAAATACCGCAATTCACGTCTGCGTATTGAAGCATAGGGGGCATATCGTTCGGTTCAATATAAAACCAGGAACTGCTGCATCCCTAATCTGTGTTGAAATTTTTTCTGTCTCTGAAAACCACCATGACCGCCCTTGAACTAGCAGTTTTTATTTACTCTCCCTTAGCTCATTCTGACCTGGGCTTTACCTGGTTTGTGAATTTGACCATCTGCACTCAAAAGTCCCACATTCTCCATAAGAGTTCCAATAGTTCCAATAGTTCAGATGAATTGGAAAATGGTCCGTCGGTTCTATTTGGCACTGTGACAGTAAGCGACAGCACTCATTAGGTCAGGGCAGGGGTCATTATTCAGAAAAAAACTAAACTATAGATGGACAGCACATCAATCCTAAAAGTTGAAGCAACCAGAAGTCTAGTCGCCCCCTGGTGGCTGGTTGCAGTACGATGTATAACCCCGCCCATTCCCATGCATCTCTACGGCCAAGTAGCCCATTTTCTGAGTAACTTTTTGGCTTTAAATTGATCAGGTCATCTTAGGCATTTTATTTAAAAAAATAACTTACCTTGTCCTTCAAACAAAACCTTTTCCCAGCCGAGGACTTCTTTTTTAAAATGTTATTTTAATATATTAAAAATGGGCGTGGTTGACTCATGATTGACAGCTGTTGCTTCAGATAGCACTTCTCGGCCCCACACCCCTGTTCATCATGAAACTGTAAGATTTATTGTGGACTGTGAAGTTCATCATGTAACGCTATGAAACTTAAAATCATGCTATTGCACATTATAGTCTAATTAAAACATCTCAACAGTTGTTCTGATAATTGTACTGTTCGTTGGCTTCAGCTTAACTTTAACTGGCTGTCAGTTGGAGAGTTCTTAGCAGTTATTTCGGTAAGGCTAATAGTAGCATGCTAACATTCTCTTATTACTCCTGTATGTAGCACCTTTGCACCTTTTTTAGCATATTGATGGGACATGTCATTTGTCTCCTGTTTTGGGACACTTGCCAACAGTTCAGTGAAATTCATCTTGTCATGCCAGACTGCTATTTGTAAGCTTGCCAGCCATACAATAGTTCTACACAGGAAAGTCCATAGGAGCAGGAACAGAAGTTGACACTCTAGAATGAGTTGTTATGCTGATAAGCAAACAAACGGCATAGAGCAGTCTGGCCTAGTGTCACAGGACAGTGTGGTGGAGATGATGTATAGAGCAGTCTGGCCTACGTGTCACGGACAGTGTGGTGGAGATGATGTATAGAGCAGTCTGGCCTGAGTGTCACGGGACAGTGTGGTGGAGATGATGTATAGAGCAGTCTGGCCTACGTGTCACGGACAGTGTGGTGGAGATGATGTATAGAGCAGTCTGTCCTGAGTGTCACGGGACAGTGGGTGGAGATGATGTATAGAGCAGTCTGTCCTGAGTGTCACGGACAGTGTGGTGGAGATGATGGTATAGAGCAGTCTGGCCTGAGTGTCACGGAACAGTGTGGTGGAGATGACACTGGACAACAAGCAAGTGGCACATCCCAGCAACAACAGTCAGTCCAATTACCTGCCAACTCTCTGCCACTTTGGCCAGTTCCTACCCAGGACCAACTTCCACCGCCGCTTCTGGTCAAAGTCACTGGTGCTGACATGAGGAAAAACAAACCAAACAAACAGCATTAAGTAACAAGCACACAATATAATATACATTTACAGTCCTGCAAAACTTGTAACCAATCACACACATTGCCTGATCAAGATATTAATAATGTAACATAATCAGATACGCTTCTCATTTGAGACATAGATTACCTAGTTATGACTGCACTGCTATAGGATGCTATAGTCTATGAATGCAGTCTGGGGAAGATGTATGTAACATAGTAAAATGCAACTTTTGTCAGAGACACTGAAACAGGT
>PYXC01001584.1:90000-97500 GCA_015244755.2 Tenualosa ilisha | reverse complement strand
TCTCTCTGCAGGCGTACAGTTTGTATGCTATTAGCTCTCCCACCCAGGACATGCAGTAGCCCCGCCTCTGTGTGCTGATTGGTCTGCAGAGGCAACCTCAGCCACTGGAGAGTTCCCTGACTTTGGACTGTAGCGAAATGCATTACTGAGCATAGGGCCTCGGTGGCACCAGTCTGGCTATGTGACCTCAGCTTCAGAGAGTAAAAGTCCAGTCATACATTTGTTCTGCTTTTTCACTTGACACAGGAGATTCCAGCAATAATCACAGATACTGTATCTGACTAGCGAAGTGTCCATATTAGTTAGTGGCAACAGGAGGCTGCAGCTCCTTGGGCAAGCAGGGGCATCGCCAGGGGGGAGGTGAGGATGATTCCCAAATGTCTAGCGGTGCCGCTGCGTGTGGGTGACTTCTGTGCAGGTGCTGGAGCACTGATGTGATGTTAGGAGAGGCCAGGTCAGTTTTACTGTGGATATACATCGTTCCACAGTGTCCTCCTGAAGAAACATAAATGTTCCCACACTGTAGATATTTTCTGCCTTTTACGGCTGCTGGGAACTTGATTTGTCGGCTGAGCTATCAAAGAAATGACACAACTGCAGATCTTTGAATGCACTTGTGTTACTACCCAATGCAACTGATGTCATAGCAGAGACGTTTTAAAAACATTAACTTTACTGAGGAATTAGGAACTAGGAATTGAATGAAGCCTGTAAGAGTAATTGTTTCAACCCTAATAGAGATTGTGTGTGTGTGTGTGTGTGTGTGCAGTCACCTGCAGCCTGCAGACACAGACACACACACTTATGGCCAGGCTTCAACATATATGCTGGAGACGACTGGTGGCCAACTGTAAGCCTGCCGTCACACACACACACAAACATATAAATGTTGGAGTCTGCCGGTAGCTGACTGTGAGCTACAGACTGGGCCAGGGGGCACCTCTACACACACACACACACACACATATGCACACACTCTCTCTCTCTCTCTCTCTCTCTCTCTCACACACACACATAAACACACACACACACACACACGCACACACAAAGTACATAACAAATCAGTGTTTTCCTTAAGGGAGTCTACCTGATTTTTTTAGTTCATTTAAATTTATAAGAATCAAGTGACTGGAAAGGGTTTCTGTTGGCATGTGTGTGTGTGTGTGTGCGTGTGTGTGTGCAGGCGGGTGGGGGTTTGTGGTTTCTGCCGTTGAGGTTTGATGCAAACTGCTGTGGAACCTTTTATGCAACCTGGCGTCCAGGAGACTTAAGAAAATATTTGCCTTTCCAGTCCAGGGAGGCCTACAGGGGGCCGCTAAGGGTGTGTGTGTGTGTGTGTGTGTGTGTGTGTGTGGAGGGAGGGTGGTTGAAGGGTGAAGGTATGGGTGTGTGTTGGTGGGGTGGGATGGGGGCTGGAGTAGGGTCTGGGTGTGTGGGGGGGTGTGTCGGGAGGGGCAGAGGTAGGGTGTGTGTGTTGGGGGGGCAGGGGACGAAGGGAGGGTGTGTGTGTTGGGGGGGCAGGGGACGAAGGGAGGGTGTGTGTGTTGGGGAGGGGTTGTGGTGAAGAGGGAAAAACTGCAAGGTCAAATGTCCTAAGTGGGCTGCCTGCCAGGTTCATTTTACAACACACACACACACACACACACACTTACCCTTATCCAAACACCCACTCCCAGGCACACACCTTCATTATATGCTTTCAGAGAGACATGCATGTCCATAGACACACTGTCCATACACTGTAGCCTGCACGCACTCACACACACACACACACACATACACACACACACACACACACACACAGAAAAGCCCAAGGTAGACAGCAGTAAGGCTTATTGTGTACTATGGGCCGTATGGTTAAGATATGTAGTATTAAGGGACATATGATACTAGTAGTAAGTGAGGGATCTGTGGTGTGAAGACTTTAAGGTGTACGGCAGTGAGAGAGGAGTGAGATATATTAGCAGATATATGGGAGTGAGAGAGAGGAGTGAGATATATTAGCAGATATATGGGAGTGAGAGAGGAGTGAGATATATTAGCAGATATATGGAAGTCTGAGAGAGAGGAGTGAGATATATTAGCAGATATATGGGGGTGAGAGAGATATGGGAGTGAGATATATTAGCAGATATATGGGAGTGAGAGAGGAGTGAGATATGTTAGCAGATATATGAGAGTGAGAGAGTGGGGAGTGAGATATATTAGCAGATATATAATAGTGAGAGAGATATGGGAGTGAGATATATTAGCAGATATTTGGGAGTGAGAGAGATATGGCAGTGAGATATATTTAAGCAATACAGTTTTTTTCAATCACTAACAAGCTTTTGTCCATCAGCCTCATTTCAAAGCCATTCCCACCCCATCGGCCTGTTCTGGCCGTACAGTTGACACATTTTTGCTCTTTTCACACTGTGTGCAGTCAATGGATGCATAGGATCACTGACAAATGTGATGTATGTATTCAGACGATCATTAACACACTTCTCTGGAGAGATGTGCAAATGTTGTATATAGAATGATACAATAGTGAGATATATTAGCAGATACACGGTAGTGAGAGGGATGTGTACTGATGGATATATATGTGTGTATGAGTATGAATGTGTCTAAGAGTATATATATGTGTGTATATATGTGTGTATGAGTATGTATGTGTCTAAGAGTATATATATGTGTGTATACATGTGTGTATGAGTATGTATGTGTCTAAGAGTATATATATGTGTGTATATATGTGTGTATGAGTATGTATGTGTCTAAGAGTATATATATGTGTGTATACATGTGTGTATGAGTATGTATGTGTATAAGAGTATATATATGTGTGTATATATGTGTGTATGAGTATGTATGTGTATAAGAGTATATACGTGTGTATACATGTGTGTATGAGTATGTATGTGTATAAGAGTATATATATATATGTGTGTATATATGTGTGTATGAGTATGTATGTGTATAAGAGTATATATATATATGTGTGTATATATGTGTGTATGAGTATGTATGTGTATAAGAGTATATATATATATGTGTGTATATATGTGTGTATGAGTATGTATGTGTATAAGAGTATATATTATATGTGTATATATGTGTGTATGAGTATATGTGTTATTGAGTATGTATGTGTATAAGAGTATATATATATATGTGTGTATATATGTGTGTATGAGTATGTATGTGTATAAGAGTAGCCTACTTCTCAGGGACCAAAACAATTTGGGAGGACTATTGTCATCCTACTAACAGACTCTTCTCATCCCAATGATGACTATGTGTTACCTTACCTACCCTATGTGTTACCTATCCTATCCTATCCTATCCTATCCTATCCTATCCTATCCTATCCTATCCTACCCTATGTGTTACCTATCCTATCCTATCCTATCCTATCCTATCCTATCCTATCCTATCCTATCCTACCCTATGTGTTACCTATCCTATCCTATCCTATCCTATCCTATCCTATCCTACCCTACGTGTTACCTATCCTATCCTATCCTATCCTATCCCATCCTATGTGTTACCTATCCTATCCTATCCTATCCTACCCTATGTGTTACCTATCCTATCCTATCCTATCCTATCCTATCCTATCCTATCCTATCCTACCCTACGTGTTACCTATCCTATCCTATCCTATCCTATCCTATCCTATCCTATGTGTTACCTATCCTATCCTATCCTATCCTATCCTACCCTATGTGTTACCTATCCTATCCTATCCTATCCTATCCTATCCTATCCTACCCCTATGTGTTACCTATCCTATCCTATCCTATCCTATCCTATCCTATCCTATCCTATCCTATCCTACCCTACGTGTTACCTATCCTATCCTATCCTCCTATTCCTATCCTATCCTATCCTATCCTATCCTCCTACCCTATGTGTTACCTATCCTATCCTATCCTATCCTATCCTATCCTATCCTACCCTATGTGTTACCTATCCTATCCTATCCTATCCTATCCTATCCTATCCTATCCTACCCTACGTGTTACCTATCCTATCCTATCCTATCCTATCCTATCCTATCCTATGTGTTACCTATCCTATCCTATCCTATCCTATCCTATCCTATCCTATGTGTTACCTATCCTATCCTATCCTATCCTATCCTATCCTACCTATGTGTTACCTATCCTATCCTATCCTATCCTATCCTATGTTACCTATCCTACCCTATGTGTTACCTATCCTATCCTATCCTATCCTACCCTATGTGTTACCTATCCTATCCTATCCTATCCTATCCTATCCTATCCTATCCTATCCTATCCTATCCTACCCTATGTGTTACCTATCCTATCCTATCCTATCCTATCCTATCCTATCCTATCCTATCCTATCCTATCCTATCCTACCCTATGTGTTCTATCCTATCCTATCCTATCCTATCCTATCCTATCCTATCCTACCCTATGTGTTACCTATCCTATCCTATCCTATCCTATGTGTTACCTATCCTATCCTATCCTATCCTATCCTATCCTATCCTATCCTATCCTATCCTATCCTATCCTACCCTATGTGTTACCTATCCTATCCTATCCTATCCTATCCTATCCTATCCTAATAGGCCATTATCAGGATGACATGAGTCCATAAGGTAGGTAATATATATGTCCATAGGGTAGGTAATATATATACACACTCAATACACAATCCACATACACTCACACTGCACACACACTCACACTGCACTTACACTGCACTCACACACACTGCACACACACACTCACACTGCACACACACACTCACACTGCACTCACACACACACTGCACACACACTCACACTGTACACACACACTGCACACACACACTCACACTGCACACACACACACACACTCACACTGCTCTCACACACACACTGCACACATACTCACACTGCACTCACACACTGCACTGACACACACTGCACTCACACACTCACACTGCACTCACACTGCACACACACTCACACTGCACACACACTCACACTGCACACACACTCACACTGCACACACACTCGCTGCATTGCACTGCATAGTAACCCATCCTCCTCTTTTCCACCAAACTGACATATTAAACACAAGCCCCTCCAACACACACTCACACACTGACATCCACTCCAACACACACACACACACACACACACACACACACGCACACACACACGCACCACACTGACATCCTCTCCAACACTGTCTTTCTGCCCCATCATGTACCATTTGTTTCCCTCCTGCACACACCACCACTGCCACCACACACACACCCTTGCCTGTCTCCCCAACATGTGTGTATTTGTGTGTATGTGTGTTTGTGTGTGTGAAAAACAGTTAACCTGAGAAGCTGTGATTGAGGGGGGTGTCTACAGTGGTGTGTGTGTGTGTGTATGTGTGTACATGTGTGTGTGTGCTTGTAGCAGTGTGAAACCTGAGAGGTTTTGCTTGAAGTGTGTGTTTGCTGTAAAGTGAATGTGTGTAAACTGGTTGAATTTGAGAAGCTGTGATGCGTGTGTGTGTGTCAGTTTGTGTTAGAAACCCTCATGGTGACAGAACCAGCCACAGGGAACCCCCCCCCACACACACACCCACACACACACACGCGCGCACACACACACGCGTGCTGGTCTGAATTGTTGCCTGGCCACACAAACCTCTGCTGAGAGGCCAGTTATTATCCTCAGCCCTGTGGGAACCAAACTCAGCACGTCTACATGAGACAAGACAAAGTCAAATTATTGCCTGACTAAAGTGGAACTTTTAAAATGCATGTATAAGCCTTAGTCTGGGTGAAACTGGACCGAACTGGACCTCATAGTCCGATGAACTCACCCAGATAATGTGACTGAAAGGTGAATAACTTGTGCAGGGAACCACAGTCAGACTGAAGTTAGACTGGAGACCCCTGGGTGCTGTGTTATCTGCCTTCTGCACCCTCTCCCAGTGGAGCCCAGATAGAATAATGTCTTAGGACTACAGGCCTTCTGTGGGCTTGTGTGGCCCAAATTAAAGCCATTTATCAGGCTACTCTAAAATGAATAAAACATTTCATGCCATGAATTTGAATATTTGCGCTCTTTTTAAGATCATTGCCATCCTGAAACAATGTTGTGGGTTTGTTGGTTAAAAGCAACCAAGCCAGCCACAAGCTGCTGGCTTGGACAAACGATAACAATAGAGTTACAGCCACACACTCCACGTCAGTTTCTATGTAGGCTAAGTGTCCGACGTTTGTAGACTAAGTGTCCGACATTTCTTTGTAGGCTTAGTGTCCGACGTTTCTTTGTAGACTAAGTGTCCGACGTTTCTTTGTAGGCTTAGTGTCCGACGTTTCTTTGTAGACTAAGTGTCCGACGTTTCTTTGTAGGCTTAGTGTCCGACGTTTTGGTTCACAGGCTCTTGGTTTATGGCAATAATAGAATGCAAAGAAAATATGTAGCTGTTATTCTGTTGTTATATTGATGTTGTATCAGGTAAACCCTACTAAATGCATGAATTTTTTTGTCAATTAAACGTTTTGTTAAACTTGCCTAAATGAAGACACAAGTCCAAATATGTCCTCAGTTCAAAAGCGTACTCAACCACACCAGTCATGTGACATCTAGAGATCTCAGGCTTTCAGGAAATAAACTCTTTCACTTGTACATGTACTCTGTGTTCCTGCTGGACTCACACATGTTTAACAGAGGCCCTATGGGGACAAATGACGCCTCTTGGTTCCTATTGGACTCACACATGTTTAACAGAGGCCCTATGGGGACAAGTGACGCCTCTTGGTTCCTATTGGACTCACACATGTTTAACAGAGGCCCTATGGGGACAAGTGACGCCTCTTGGTTCCTATTGGACTCACACATGTTTAACAGAGGCCCTATGGGGACAAGTGACGCCTCTTGGTTCCTATTGGACTCACACATGTTTAACAGAGGCCCTATGGGGACAAGTGATGCCTAAGGACATGCACAGTTTTCTAATGTATTTCACTGGAATGAAATGGCTGAAACAGGCAGTTCATCCCAGCATGTCCAGTGTTCACATTCACATTCACTTTCAGTGGCCTCAGCTTTCATCTGTTCCCTCTCTCTCTCCTTCCTTCTCTCTGCTTTCACCTTCTCTCTCTCCCTTTTTCTCTCTTCTCCCTTTCCTTTCTCTTTCCTCTCCTCCTCACTCTCACCCTCCCTCTTCCCTCTCTTCTTGTCCTTTCTCTCTCTCTCACTCTCCCTTGTTTCCTCTCCTTCCTTCACTGTCCCTCTTCCCTCTTCCCTCTCTTCTTCTCCTTTCTCTCTCTCTCCCTCACCCTTGTTTCCTCTCCTTCCTCCACTGTCCCTCTCCTCTCTTATTTATCCATCTCTCCTCCTTCCTTTTCTCTCTCTCTCTGTCACACCCTCAACCTTTGACAAACAGATCTGCTCACACACACACACACACACACACACACACACACACACACACACACACACACACACACACACACACACATATATTCACCACGACCCTGCCTAGA
>PYXC01001584.1:77500-85000 GCA_015244755.2 Tenualosa ilisha | reverse complement strand
GTGCTGATTAATTTGGTGCTCTTAAACTGTGTGTGTGTGTGTATATGTGTGTGTGTATGTGTGTGTGTGTGTGTGTGTGTGTGTGTGTGTGCTCTTAGACTGGTATTTGCTCTTCTGAAGGCCCTACTGTGCAACTGGGATCACATGAAGGACAGTTTACATACATACACACACACACACACACAAATGTGCCATCACACACACACATGTGCACACACACACACACACTCATGGACAGACAGACATACAAACAGAGACAGACTGACACACACATACACACACACACATATTGCAGGTGTCAGTGGGCACGTCGTTCAGGCCTCTTGAACACACCCACCCACACACACACACACTCACTCACTCACACACATGCACACACACACACACACACACACACACACACACACACACACACACTCACTCACACACACACACACACACACACACACACACACACACACTCACTCACACACATAGGTGATGACTGCTATAAGACAGAGCAGTTTCCCCATCGCTGTCATCTCTCTCTGCTGTCCTGACTGATTGTGTGTGTGTGTGTGTGTGTGTGTGTGTGTGTGTGTGTGTGTGTGTGTGTGTGTGTGACTGATCTTGCCTCCACATCTGTGTGTGTGTACGTGTGTATATGTGTGTGACTAATACTATCTCCACCTCTGAATGTGTGTGTGTGTGTATGTGACTGATACTGGCTCTACATCTGTGTGTGTGTGTATATGTGTGTGTATGTGTGTGATTGGTACTAGTTCCACATCTCTGGATAGGGTTTTTGAACTTCACGTCATCCTGTGTGTGTGTGTGTGTGTGTCCTGTTTGATGTCCTCTGTGTGTGGCCTGTTTGAAATCGTCCTGTGTGTGTGTGTGTGTGTGTGTGTGTGTGTGTGTGTGTGTGTTTGTTTGGGTGTGTGTGTGCATATGACGCAGACCAGATGCCTCAGATGGCCAAAAAACTTTCTTCATGTAGACACTTCTACACACACACAACAGCAAATGTTTTGTTTAAACTTGCCTTGATTAAATGTCTACTTACTTTTCGATGTACTATCCTATGATGGTACTTTTATTTTGACATGGCCTTCTTCTGTCACCAAAAATGGCGTCTTCCATATGGTGACTCGTCTCAGGTAGATGATGGAATATGTCAGAGACTAATCACTCCTAAGAGTAAAACCCAAACAATCAGAAATTACCAGCAGTATGACATCATCAGTGCAGCTGCTGGTCCTCCCAGCCAAACAAGCCATACATCACAACATCGGTATCAAGATCGACTCCCTGTCTGTTTCTCCCACCAAAGTGGCAAGAAACCTCGGTGTCATGATCGATGACCAACTGACCTTTGCAGATCACGTTGCCTCTGTGGCTCATTCGTGCCGTTTTTCCCTATTCAACATAAGGAAGATCAGGCCGTACCTAACCCAACATGCAACCCAGCTCCTGGTTCAGACCCTGGTTATCTCTCGTCTTGACTACTGCAATGTCCTCCTATCAGGCCTACCAGCCTGTGCAGTGAAACCGCTACAGATGATCCAGAATGCAGCTGCACGTCTGGTCTTTAACCAGCCAAAAAGGGCACATGTCACACCTCTGTTCATTGAACTTCACTGGCTGCCCTTGGCTGCTCGCATTAAATTCAAGGCACTTATGTTGGCCTACAGGGTGAATGATGGCTCTGCTCCCATCTACTTGAATACTCTTCTGAAGCCCTATGTCACCCGACGACCGCTACGCTCCTCTAAGGAACGTTTTCTAGCACGGCCAACTGCATATGTGTGTGTGTGTGTGTGTGCGCGCATGTGTGTGTGTGTGTGTGTGTGTGTGTGTGTGTGTGTGTGTGTATGTGTGTGCGTGTATGTGTGTGTGTGTGTGTGTGTGTGTGTGTGTGAGAGAGAGCTGAGTGTATATGAGGTTAGTGTTTCTGTCTGCATGTGTGTGTATCTTTATGTGTGTATGTGAGGTGACTTTGCACTGTATATGTGTGTGTGTGTGTGTGTGTATGTGCGTGTGTGTGTGCATGTGTGTGTGTGTGTGTGTGTGTGTGTGTGTTCAATATACTGGCTAACAGCTAATTTACCCAGAGCTGCAGATAAAAGTCCTGTTCCATCTCTTAAGCAAACATGGGTGTGTGAGTGTGTGTGTCTGTGTGTGTGTGTGTGGAGAAGGAGGCCGCCAGGCTTTGACATCCTGTATTACACTTAATTACAACCAAATGGAGTTGAGAGGGTACCAAACCTGCTCCCATGGTTTATGTGTGTGTGTGTGTGTGTGTGTGTGTGTTTAGAGTATAATAAGGCACACCAGGAACATCTCATCTGGACTTTCTGACACCCAACACCCAGGACACACACACACACACATACACACACGCACGCGTCACATACATTCCTTACTCTAATACAATATAAACACACATCACAGCAGACAGCATTATCTGCAGTGTGTGTGTGTGTGGAAGTGTGTGGAAGAGAGAGGAATGTGATGAGATGAAGCCTGCCAGGCCTCCTTCTGTTTCGCTGGAGACTCACGGTCAGTCTCTGGTTTTAGGGGCAGCTCCAGGGTTGGCTGGAAGCGATGCGATGACCCCCTTACTAGACGACCCCCTCACTAGAAGCCTCATAAGCATCTCTTAGCGTTAAGATGAACTACTTCCTGTTCCGCTAAAGCTTCTTTCTGTTCCGTTCAGTGCTGTTGCATGTGCTTGTTTGTGTCTGGAGAAACATGCCTCTCATTTGCTCTGTTTTGCTGTGTGGGCCAGATGTGGTCTGCAGGTACAACTTCCCAACAGTCAGGATGGTGAATCACTCCTGAATGACAACCTAGCAAATTGCATTGTATGTTAAAGTGCAACTTGAAGCTTAAAAACCTTTTTCCTCACTGTGTAGACCAATAAAGCAAGAACATTTTTTCAAAACAATTTTCAATTCTAGACACTTATTAGTATTTTCAGTCAAGTTTTAACTGTCTTTATGGACGTTCTAAAACAGACGTCACATGTGGGGTCTGGCCAAGTTGGTCATTAATCCCCATAAGGAATAATTGCAGTAGCGCGTTTAAGACGGGCAGAACTGAAAACAAGGATTTGCAGGCAAACCCATTTGAAGCTGAATAATGCTGAGCCTCTTTGGCATCAGACAGACAGTGATGTAGAGCCATCGGACTAGTTAACGCTGTCTGAAAGGTGAAAGGTCCTCAAGCTCCGAAAAGAAGCCCAGTTGCGTAGAACTGAACACCTTGACAACCACTGAACCACTGAACCTTTCTCAGGTTAGTATCACCGATGCCTTTCTCAGGTTAGTATCACCGATGCCTTTCTCAGGTTAGTATCACCGATGCCTTTCTCAGGTTAGTATCACCGATGCCTTTCTCAGGTTAGTATCACCAATGCCTTTCTCAGGTTAGTATCACCGATGCCTTTCTCAGGTTAGTATCACCGATGCCTTTCTCAGGTTAGTATCACTGGGATCAGTCACAGTTCCAATATCAGCCCCAATTCAGACGATACGTGCACGTGACCAGGCCGCGCCTAAGCGTGCCCCTTTCATGCAACACTGGTGGTCCCATGTTGGCCCCATGTTGGTCCCATGGTGGTCCCATGTTGGTCCCATGGTGGTCCCATGGTGGTCCCATGTTGGTCCCATGTTGGTCCCATGTCGGTCCCATGGTGGTCCCATGGTGGTCCCATGTTGGTCCCATGTTGGTCCCATGTTGGTCCCATGGTGGTCCCATGGTGGTCCCATGTTGGTCCCATGTTGGTCCCATGTTGGTCCCATGGTGGTCCCATGTTGGTCCCATGTTGGTCCCATGGTGGTCCCATGTTGGTCCCATGTTGGTCCCATGGTGGTCCCATGTTGGTCCCATGTTGGTCCCATGTTGGTCCCATGTTGGTCCCATGGTGGTCCCATGTTGGTCCCATGGTGGTCCCATGGTGGTCCCATGTTGGTGTTTCAGTTTGTCTACATTCCCTGAGCCCCATTACTGTACTTTAGTGCTGAACAGATTTTGCCACTGGGCTGCGCGGTCCTGGTGGGGTCCATCTAGCCCTGGTTCCATGGGTGCATGGTTCCATGGGTGCATGTGATTTGCTCTTTTGGGGTTCTTGATCAAATCCTGCTTAGTTCCTGCCAGCGCAGGTGACTCCTGCATGATTCTACTCACACTCTAGGGCCTTGACCTATGACCTTGCCCAACACACTCTCCTATCTGCATCCACCTGAAACTCCTTCAGACTAGTCCCGCCCCCAGGCTCTTTAACATCCACTCATTCTGCAGAACTTAATCAGTTAACTTTGGTCTCATGGGATCAGGCCTAGATCTCTGCCAGTGCAGTTAGATCAGCCCTGATCTTGTATGCCTCTTGGGTGCTCGCCGGGATCCCGTCGGACCACCACGGGATCCAGCGGAACACCTTGTGATCCTATACACACATACTCACACATACAGTATATACACACGTACATAAACACACACACACACATAAAAACACATGCACACACACAAACAGCATGTAATCAGGCCAACATAACACACACACACTGGACTAAGTTCACAGCTGATTTCAGACCCAACATAGAGAGACAGCCTAGAGAGTTTAGTCTTATCTGATATCTGATGTAACACACACACACACACACACACACACACACACACACACACACACACAGTGGAACTTCATCTGTTGTGGAGCTCGTTTGGCAGAAAGGCTTCAAGATGATTAAATTATGTCTGATTGTAACCATGTGAGCAACACATCCAGGTTAATAAGCAGACACACACACACACACACACACACACACATCCAGGTTACATGTAATAGGCAGACAAGCTCTATAGAGAACTCACACACACACACACACACACACAATCAGGTCTCATTGTCACCTAAGTTGAAGCCCCAGTTTCTGTTGCTGAGCAGAGGTGCTGATTCTCTGGGTTCCTGTGTGTGTTTCTGAATGAGTACAACACACACTTGTATTGTGATGACTTCCTGTATGATACACACCTTCTCTTTCTGCACACACAGACACACACACACCTGTCAAGGAAAACAGGCCTACTGATTAGTGGCTAAATTGAGGATTCTTTGTCTTTCTTTTCTTCTGTCTTTCTTTCTTTCTGTCTGTCTTTCTTGTGGCCAGTTCCTCACGTGCTTACCCTTTCATTCACAACCCTCTCCTTCTCTCTCTCTCTCTCTCTCACACACACACAGAGAGAGAGAGAGAGAGAGAGAGAGAGAGCACAGGAAATCATTTAGGACCAGTCAGGTTCAGTTAAATGAGAGAAGCCCCATTCACTGTCTGTTCACACACACACACACACACACACACACACACACACAGGCGCACACACACACACAAACACACACACACAAACACACACAAAGACACACAGAGACAGGCGCACACACACACACACACACACACACAAAGACACACAGAGACAGGCGCACACACACACACACACACACACACACACACACACACACACACACAAAGACACACAGACAGGCGCACACACACACACACACACACACACAAAGACACACAGAGACAGGCACACACACACACACACACAAACACACACACACACACACAAAGACACACAGAGACAGGCACATAGACACACACACACACACACACACACACACACACACACACACACAGTCCCCTGGCGTTTGGGGAGATTTACTGTCTCAATCAGAAGTGGCCACTGCTGGAAATTGAGCGTGAATGATGTCATCAGACTGTTTGATTTATCACTGGAGGAGACACTCATAAAACCAGAGAGACACACAGATATGTGTGTGTGTGTGTGTGTGTGTGTGTGCCTGTCTGTGTGTGTGAGAGAGAAAGAGAGATAATAATGTGTGTGAGTGCGTGAGAGAGAGAGAAATGGGGGGTTTGTGCGTGTGAATATGTGCATGCCTGTCTGTGTGTGTGTGTGTGTGTGTGTGTGTGTAAGAGAGAGAGAGCGAGTGAGAGAGACAGAGGAAGAGATGCAGGGGTGTGCTTGAATATGCGCGTGTATATGTGTATGAATGTCTGAATGTGTGTGTGTGTGTAAGACAAAGAGAGAGAGAGATAGGGTTGTGTGTGTAAAGAGAGAGAGGCATAGGTGTGTCTGTGAGAGAGAGAGACTTAAGGGTGTGTGTGTGTGTGTGTATGTGTCTGTAGAGAGAGAGAGAGAGAGAGATAGGGTTGTGTGTGTAAAGAGAGAGAGACACAGGTGTGTCTGTGAAAGAAAGAGACTTAAGGGTGTGTGTGTGTGTAGAAAGAGAGAGATAGGATTGTGTGTGTATAAGAGAGAGAGATATATAGCGTATATAGTGTGTGTGTCAGAGTGAGAAAGAGAGAGTGGTGGAGGTGTATGTCTGTGTGTGTGTGTGTGTGTGTGTAGAGAGAGAGAGAGATAGGGTTGTGTGTGTAAAAGAGAGAGAGACACAGGTGTGTCTGTGAGAGAAAGAGACTTAAGGGTATGTGTGTGTGTGTGTGTGTGTGTGTGTAGAAAGAGAGAGATAGGGTTGTGTGTGTATAAGAGAGAGAGATATATGGCGTATGTGTGTGTGTCAGAGTGAGAAAGAGAGAGTGGTGGAGGTGTGTGTGTGTGTGTGTGTGTGTGTGTGTGTTTAAGAGAGAGCGAGAGACTAAGGACGTACATGAGTCTGAGAGAGCGATACACACGTAGGGACGGCCTCTCAGACCCTGATAATGATAATGTGTTGTGTAATAGTGATAATCTGTCATGTGATAGTGATAATCTGTCATGTGATAGTGATAATGTGTCGTGTAATAGTGATAATCTGTCATGTGATAGTGATAATGTGTCATCCTCTGTGATGCCGACATTCGGAAGCTTGCATCAACGTCAAGATTTTGCAAATGACTAAAAACTAAAGATTTTTCACTATTGAAGCTTTTTCACTGCCAAGGTTTTCACACGTGATGTTCAGACTAAGCCTCAGAACAGCTGCCTATTGCCATTTTGATGCACGGAGCCTTTAATGCAATACAACAACTCAGAGTTTGAGGCAGTAACAAAACATCATGTGAGGTCATATGGAAAATCTGTGATTGTCCAAAAAACATGATATGTGTGATATGGCAACACTGTTCAATTTTATGATGCTTGGCCCCCATATTGCTGCCTGCAGGCACATGTTAAAGTCATTTCAAGTGCCACTGTCAGTGCAGTGACAAATCTATTAGTTTGAAATCACCAGTAGTGATTATCTTAATAAGTTAAGTTTGACTTTAAATACAGGCTAACTTGACCAGATAAAATTACTTGAAACAAGCATCACACAGACATGAGTAGAGTTACCTCAAAATGAGTTGTTATGTAAGACAATTCCAAAAGACAATTCATGTATGACAATTTCAAAAGTATCCTGAAACAAGCCAAATAATTCTGCCTCAATAAGGAAATGAATCCTAGAATTGGAATAGCAAGATAAATATCCTGAATTCTGGGGAATTACACTGGGAAAGA
>PYXC01001584.1:67500-70000 GCA_015244755.2 Tenualosa ilisha | reverse complement strand
ATTAAGGAGACAAGGATCAAGGTTCAACTTAAAGGCAGCTGGAGAAATCTGAATGGTTCCTGTTAGCGAACTTAGTTCACGTTGAGTCTGCCTGTCAGTAATGTAGCAGCCTAATGTTACTCACGAATAGGAAACAAAAATTGCACATTACAAGACACATAGGAGGCTTGTTTCACCAAAGTCCTGTAGCATTGAGATCATGCTGAGAAACTGACAGAGAGTGACAGGCACCTAATTAGACCACTGGCCCTCAAACACAAGTGTATCTGTCCTCCAAAAAAACATACAGTGTAATGACACTGGCACACACCTGTTTATTTCAGGTCATACTGAAATAGAAATGTATTATATGAATGTCTGGTAATGGCGTGAAACATAAAGGCCGCGTGTGTGAATGATGGGTTACAGCAGCAAGTGGTCTAATGATTATGTCTTTGTGTGTTTGTTTTTCAATAGATGTGCTGTCATTGTCCTGGAACCTGTAAAAGCGGTCATGGGAGCAACAACCTCCTGAGTCTAAGAGACGATACTGATCAGTGTCCTCACAGCGTTTCCACTGATATTTGCAGCACTTGGTTGGCCTGCCTGCTTGAACCCCCACCCACCCATCTCTCCTCCTTCCAGGACTGCACAGAGATGACTCTTCTCAAAAACCCCAACGTCATGTGTGGATCCTGGCCATCTTGCAACACTGTTTGTAATCTGGGTCTGGTCATTTCACACAACCTCCCTGCTGCTGATCTGACCACCTGGGTTAGATATGAAAATGTGCAACAGCACCAATTGCCCCAGGACATCCTGCTTGTCTGTCGAGCCCAGCTGAGATCTCCATACTTTGCTGAAACTAATCAAATGACTTAGACTTGCAATAGCCTTTGACGCCCTTTTGACAGTTCTGCAAAGTGTGGCCTTGTGAACTCCAAATGAATCCCCATCAACCATCTGAAAGCGACTGAGAGCATCCTCTCCAGCTGCATCACTGTGTGGGGCGGAAGCTGCACGGACTACAACAGCAAAGTTAGGAGAATCATCGGAGCACCACTCCGCTCCCTGCAAGACATACACACCACCCGCCTCCCCCGCAAAGCGCTCACAATTGTCAGTGATGCAAGCCACCCCGCACACAATCTGTTCAGCCTCCTGCCTTCTGGGAGGAGGCACAGGAGCCTCCGGTCCTCCACCACCAGACTCACCAACAGCTTCGTCCACCAGGCCGTCAGGATGCTGAACCCTCTCTCCCCTCCATCAATCCCCTCTCTCCCCTCGCCACCTACAGCCCCGACCACCAGGCTGCTAGGAAGCTAGCAAACCACCAGGAAGCTAGGAGTCTGCCCTAGAACAGTACTCCCCAAAGAACACTTGGTGTCAGACCCCCCTGGACCCCCCTCTATGTCTGCCATACTCTTTGCACTACATGCCTTTTTGCACCATTTCTGCACTATTAACCTGCAATAGGAACTGCCTAGTGTGTGTCTGTGTATGAAGTGTCCCAGGCTGGTCAACCTCTCTGACACATCTACCCTCATGTGCAGTTCCATACTGCTGCCTTCCTATTTGTCTATATTTGCACTGATATCACCTCCACTCAGTGCGCTACCTCTACCACTCAGTACGCTACCTCTACCACTCAGTACGCTACCTCTACCACTCAGTACGCTACCTCTACCACTCAGTGCGCTACCTCTACCACTCAGTACGCTACCTCTACCACTCAGTGCGCTACCTCTACCACTCAGTACGCTGCCTCTACCACTCAGTACGCTACCTCTACCACTCAGTGCGCTACCTCTACCACTCAGTACGCTACCTCTACCACTCAGTGCGCTACCTCTACCACTCAGTGCGCTGCCTCTACCACTCAGTACGCTACCTCTACCACTCAGTACGCTGCCTCTACCACTCAGTACGCTACCTCTACCACTCAGTACGCTACCTCTACCACTCAGTACGCTACCTCTACCACTCAGTACACTACCTCTACCACTCAGTACGCTACCTCTACCACTCAGTACGCTACTCTACCACTCAGTGTGCTACCTCTACCACTCAGTACGCTACTCTACCACTCAGTACGCTACCTCTACCACTCAGTACGCTACCTCTACCACTCAGTAGCTGCCTCTACCACTCAGTATGCTGCCTCTACCACTCAGTACGCTGCCTCTACCACTCAGTACGCTGCCTCTACCACTCAGTACGCTGCCTCTACCACTCAGTACGCTACCTCTACCACTCAGTACACTACTCTACCACTCAGTACGCTACCTCTACCACTCAGTACGCTACCTCTACCACTCAGTACGCTACCTCTACCACTCAGTGCGCTGCCTCTACCACTCAGTACGCTACCTCTACCACTCAGTACGCTGCCTCTACCACTCAGTACGCTACCTCTACCACTCAGTACGCTACCTCTACCACTCAGTACGCTACCTCTACCACTCAGTACACTACCTCTACCACTCAGTACGCTACCTCTACCACTCAGTACACTACTCTA
>PYXC01001584.1:50000-57500 GCA_015244755.2 Tenualosa ilisha | reverse complement strand
GAGAGGCTCAAAACCAGCGGGAGAGGAGGCTCAAAACCAGTGGGAGAGGAGGCTCAAAACCAGTGGGAGAGGCTCAAAACCAGCGGGAGAGGAGGCTCAAAACCAGCGGAAGAGGCTCAAAACCAGTGGGAGAGGAGGCTCAAAACCAGTGGGAGAGGCTCAAAACCAGAGGGAGAGGAGGCTCAAAACCAGCGGGAGAGGAGGCTCAAAACCAGCGGGAGAGGAGGCTCAAAACCAGCGGGAGAGGAGGCTCAAAACCAGCGGGAGAGGAGGCTGAAAACCAGTGGGAGAGGCTCAAAACCAGTGGGAGAGGAGGCTCAAAACCAGAGGGAGAGGCTCAAAATCAGAGGGAGAGGAGGCTCAAAACCAGAGGGAGAGGAGGCTCAAAACCAGCGGGAGAGGCTCAAAACCAGCGGGAGAGGAGGCTCAAAACCAGTGGGAGAGGAGGCTCAAAACCAGTGGGAGAGGCTCAAAACCAGCGGGAGAGGCTCAAAACCAGCGGGAGAGGAGGCTCAAAACCAGCGGGAGAGGAGGCTCAAAACCAGTGGGAGAGGCTCAAAACCAACGGGAGAGGAGGCTCAAAACCAGCGGGAGAGGAGGCTCAAACCAGTGGGAGAGGCTCAAAACCAGCGGGAGAGGAGGCTCAAAACAGTGGGAGAGGCTCAAAACCAGCGGGAGAGGCTCAAAACCAGAGGGAGAGGAGGCTCAAAACCAGCGGGAGAGGAGGCTCAAAACCAGTGGGAGAGGAGGCTCAAAACCAGCGGGAGAGGAGGCTCAAAACCAGTGGGAGAGGCTCAAAACCAGCGGGAGAGGAGGCTCAAAACCAGTGGGAGAGGAGGCTCAAAACCAGAGGGAGAGGAGGCTCAAAACCAGCGGGAGAGGAGGCTCAAAACCAGTGGGAGAGGAGGCTCAAAACCAGAGGGAGAGGAGGCTCAAAACCAGCGGGAGAGGCTCAAAACCAGCGGGAGAGGCTCAAAACCAGTGGGAGAGGAGGCTCAAAACCAGTGGGAGAGGAGGCTCAAACCAGCGGGAGAGGCTCAAAACCAGTGGGAGAGGAGGCTCAAAACCAGTGGGAGAGGAGGCTCAAAACCAGTGGGAGAGGAGGCTCAAAACCAGTGGGAGAGGAGGCTCAAAACCAGTGGGAGAGGAGGCTCAAAACCAGCGGGAGAGGCTCAAAACCAGAGGGAGAGGCTCAAACAGTGGGAGAGGAGGCTCAAAACCAGTGGGAGAGGAGGCTCAAAACCAGCGGGAGAGGAGGCTCAAAACCAGTGGGAGAGGCTCAAAACCAGTGGGAGAGGAGGCTCAAAACCAGTGGGAGAGGAGGCTCAAAACCAGTGGGAGAGGAAGCTCAAAACCAGCTGGAGAGGAGGCTCAAAACCAGTGGGAGAGGAGGCTGAAAACCAGTGGGAGAGGAGGCTCAAAACCAGTGGGAGAGGAGGCTCAAAACCAGTGGGAGAGGAGGCTCAAAACCAGTGGGAGAGGAGGCTCAAAACCAGTGGGAGAGGCTCAAAACCAGTGGGAGAGGAGGCTCAAAACCAGCGGGAGAGGCTCAAAACCAGTGGGAGAGGCTCAAAACCAGTGGGAGAGGAGGCTCAAAACCAGAGGGAGAGGAGGCTCAAAACCAGTGGGAGAGGCTCAAACCAGCGGGAGAGGAGGCTCAAAACCAGTGGGAGAGGCTCAAAACCAGCGGGAGAGGAGGCTCAAAACCAGCAGGAGAGGAGGCTCAAAACCAGTGGGAGAGGCTCAAAACCAGTGGGAGAGGAGGCTCAAAACCAGTGGGAGAGGAGGCGCTGCATGGCTTACCAGCGGTTCATGAGAAACCAGCATGAGAGGCTTCCTAAAGTTATGACAGCCCTCACAAGATGGCCGCCGTGCCTGGAGAAGGGAGCCAGTGGTCTAGAGAAGTGAATAACCCTGGAGGCTGTGAAAACCTACAGTGAAAGCCAACGCTGGCCACTCTTCTCTCACCCCATTCAGTTACACAAGGCCACTTTGTATTAATGAGGGGTCACCTTACGCTGACTCCTTATGATGTCATCCTCAGCAATGTCAGCAGATTGGGCAACGAAGGGTGAGCCGTTGGCAGGAAGTAAGGAGTGTCAGTGAGGAGACAGAAACTACAGACTGTCTTGGTCCAGCAAAAGTAATCATTTCTGAGCCACTATTCAGAAACCTGTGTGCTTGTTTCACACATGTGCGGCCACAGCTTGATATCCAGGGAGAGGACTGGACAGCTGGACTCCAGCCAAGTGTGGGAAGCCACTCAGGCCACCTGGGTGAATGGAGGCCTAACCTCTGACCTGACCAGCACCCTTGTCCACAAATCAGTGGTCAGTGCCAGCCAATAAGACCACCCAAATATGCAGGACCAACTCTCTTACGCTATGAGCCACAGGGTGGAGATGGCAAAGAGCTATAGTCACATGACTACTGGTTTAACAAACTACATCAAAGCATAAACACCACCAACATTGGACTATGAACAAACATGTCTAAAAATGTGCATTGCTTTTGTTGTATTTTTGTGGAGTGGGACCAAAACTCAGTTTACCAAAATATCTAAATCTAAAGAGATGAACCCATTCTGCAGGTCAATGTTATGGCAAGAGGAAGGAAAAAACTTTTCCTCTGCTGACATTCAGGTGAGCTGAATAGACTGACACAAACTAACACAAACTTGTGGTGTCAAGGCTGGAGAACAGGGTTCTGTCTATAGCAATTTAAAATCTCCAAAATGATGCCATATCTTTAGAAGTAAATAATCTCAACAGACACAGTGGCTCCACCATGTCTGATAGGACAAATGGACAGATGTCTCCTGTGCTGAAGGACAGCAGTGTTATAACTTGTTTTCTTCTATATTTCTTCTGTATTTCTCAAGACACTTAAGACCCAGTGCAGAGAGGTCATCAGAAGTGGGCCAATGGGTCACGAGAGGTCAGAGGGGACACAGAACATCTTCCAACTTGGCCAGCCGCTCTGAGCTGGGAGATTCCCACTCTTTGAGAAAGATTCCCACTCTTTGAGAAAGATTCCCACTCTTTGAGAAAGATTCCCACTCCTCCTGGACTTTGAGAAAAGAGCCTCTAAATGATGGATCCACCTGCAGCAGCAAGTGAGCAACATCAGCGCCATTAGCGCCCACCAGCACAAAGCTTTCAAACAGAAAATATAAGTCCGCCTTCCACCAGAGCGACCCCCTATTTCAGATGATGAAAAAACACCATCAATAATCTATGATCTAATCAAAATCTTTAATCTGAGATCTAATCAAAATCTTTACTAAAACAAATCCACAAACAAAAGAAACCAGACACATTATTCTGGGAGGAACACATGAAAAATCATTCCAAACTTGATATATACAGAGCATTAATCAGACATTACTGCTGTCCACCCTACCTAATTAATACCTAATTAAAATCAAAGATTGGAGGAAAAGAACAACAATGGAATAAGTGACCACAACCTCCACCCAGAGGCGGGCAGACATGGGTTCTTAACCAAAAATGGGTGTCTAGGGAGAGGAGAAATTGTGGTTCCTGTATTAATGACATTTTCTCCTTAGTTGCTCTAAATATGCATCTAGAAGACAACATTTGTACTGAGCTCAGCAAACAAATGAATCATTTTGAAAATCTATCTTCCCACCTAAAAATAGCTATATTAATGGGAGAAGATTCAAATAGTTGCAGAATATATATTGACCAGAATATAGACTGACCTGAATATTATATACTGACCTGAATATATACTGATCTGAATATTATATACTGACCTGAATATATACTGATCTGAATATTATATACTGACCTGAATATATACTGATCTGAATATATACTGACCTGAATATTATATACTGACCTGAATATATACTGATCTGAATATTATATACTGACCCGAATATTATATACTGACCTGAATATATACTGATCTGAATATATACTGACCTGAATATTATATACTGACCCGAATATTATATACTGACCTGAATATATACTGATCTGAATATATACTGACCTGAATATTATATACTGACCTGAATATGTACTGATCTGAATATTATATACTGACCTGAATATTATATACTGACCTGAATATTACATACTGACCTGAATATATACTGATCTGAATATATACTGACCTGAATATTTACTGATCTGAATATTATATACTGATCTGAATATTATATACTGACCTGAATATATACTGACCTGAATATTATATACTGACCTGAATATTATATACTGACCTGAATATATACTGATCTGAATATATACTGACCTGAATATATACTGGTCTGAATATTATATACTGATCTGAATATTATATACTGACCTGAATATTATATACTGACCTGAATATATACTGACCTGAATATTATATACTGACCTGAATATTATATACTGATCTGAATATTATATACTGACCTGAATATTATATACTGACCTGAATATATACTGACCTGAATATTATATACTGACCTGAATATATACTGACCTGAATATTATATACTGACCTGAATATTATATACTGACCTGAATATATACTGATCTGAATATTATATACTGACCTGAATATATACTGATCTGAATATATACTGACCTGAATATATACTGGTCTGAATATTATATACTGATCTGAATATTATATACTGACCTGAATATTATATACTGACCTGAATATATACTGACCTGAATATTATATACTGACCTGAATATTATATACTGATCTGAATATTATATACTGACCTGAATATTATATATTGACCTGAATATATACTGATCTGAATATATACTGACCTGAATATATACTGACCTGAATATTATATACTGACCTGAATATATACTGATCTGAATATTATATACTGACCTGAATATATACTGACCTGAATATTATATACTGACCTGAATATTACATACTGACCTGAATATATACTGATCTGAATATTATATACTGACCTGAATATTATATACTGACCTGAATATTACATACTGACCTGAATATATACTGATCTGAATATTATATACTGGTCTGAATATATACTGGTCTGAATATATACTGGTCTGAATATATACTGACCTGAATATATACTGACCTGCCATAAAACAAGAGAGAAACGAAAGTGTGTGATGTGAAAGACTTGGTGATGTAGGACATTATTATTAAGACAGTGAGGTGAATTGGCTGTCTCTGTGGCATAGTACCACAAAGCTCTGTGTGTGTGTGTGTGTGTGTGTGTGTGTGTGTGTGTTATGGAGGACCTGTTTGAGACCGTCACATAACATGTGAACTTCTCCCTGTTGGCATGACGACTGGGGTTTCACTCAGGGCCCCCTTCCCCGTCCTGTCTGGTGTGTATCACACAAACACACACACACACACACACACATACACAAACACACAGATAGACAGACGTACACACACATGCAAAGACTCGCGCGTACACACACACACACACACACACACTGAACCTCTGACCCTTGTGACTGCTTTTGATGGATAAAACAGAGGCACTAATTCCAGACAGTTATCCTTCAGCAGGCTGTAGAATACATCTGTCCACACAGAGTACACACACACACACACACACACACACACACACACACACACACACACACACACACACACACACACATACACACACAGAGTTCATGTACACACAGAGAGTGCATGTGTATACACACACACACACAGAGTTCATATACACACACAGAGTGCATGTGTATACACACACACACACACACACACACACACACACACACAAACACAAACAGAGTGCACACACACACACACACACACATGCATACAAACAGAGTGCATGCACACACACAGAGTGCATGTACACACAAACAGAGTGCATGCACACAGACACACACACACACACACACAAACAGAGTGCATGCATGCACACACACACACACACACACACACACACAGAGCACAGAGTGCATGTACACACAGAAACACACACACATGCACACAGACACAAGAACACACACTCAGACAGAGACATACACACACACACACACATGCTTAGACAAAGACAAAATCAAATAAACACACAGACACACAGGCAGACATGGTCATACAAACACACACACACACACACACACACACACACACACAGACTCTAAAGAAATGTCCTTTTTTATTTGCTGTTGTTGTGATCCTGCTGAGGTCAGTTTTTGTGCATGTGTGTGTGAGTGCGTGTGTGTGTGTGTGTGTGTGTGTGTGTGTGAGTGCATACGTGTGTGTGAGTGTGTTGCCATGCCTTTAAGGAGGTTCAAGAAGTCGCCTCCTAAACACACTCATGAAACACATGCCTGCAGAGCCTAATTACACCTGTTCACCTCTACTGTGTGTGTGTATGTGCTGGGGTTAAAGTGGACTAATGTCAGACACACACAATTCCCCTTCAGCTCCATCAGCTAATCAGACACACACACAAACACACACACGAGTTTACACTGGTCAGCCATACTGCAGCCCATTACACACACACACACCAGTTTACACTGGTCAGACATGCTGCAGCCCATTACACACACACACACACACACACACACACACACGCTAGTTTACATTGGTCAGACATGCTGCAGCCCATCACCCCGTTTCCATGGATAGACTCTGCCATTCGGTTTAAACTCTTCTGATTAAAAATTCTGGGTTGTCTGTTAACACGCAGCGGCATTCTGTTCTGACCAGCGGTCCAGTGGTCATGTGATGTAAGTGCACATTCACAGTCTGCTTTTAAAGTCACCTCCAAAGGGTAAAGATCTTTTCTGTGCGGCCAGGGGGTCACCAAAGGAGGGTAACTCATCACACTGCAGTGGGCGACCTCTGGGCGAGAGGAGGGTCACTCATCACACTGCAGTGGGCGATCTCTGGACGAGAGCTGAGCACAGGCTAGGGGGTCACCAAAGGAGGGTCACTCATCACACTGCAGTGGGCGACCTCTGGACGAGAGGAGGGTCACTCATCACACTGCAGTGGGCGACCTCTGGACGAGAGCTGAGCACAGGCTAGGGGGTCACCAAAGGAGGGTCACTCATCACACTGCAGTGGGCGACCTCTGGACGAGAGGAGGGTCACTCATCACACTGCAGTGGGCGACCTCTGGACGAGAGGAGGGTCACTCATCACACTGCAGTGGGCGATCTCTGGACGAGAGGAGGGTCACTCATCACACTGCAGTGGGCGATCTCTGGACGAGAGGAGGGTCACTCATCACACTGCAGCGGGCGATCTCTGGACGAGAGGAGGGTCACTCATCACACTGCAGTGGGCGATCTCTGGACGAGAGGAGGGTCACTCATCACACTGCAGCGGGCGATCTCTGGACGAGAGGAGGGTCACTCATCACACTGCAGTGGGCGATCTCTGGACGAGAGGAGGGTCACTCATCACACTGCAGCGGGCGACCTCTGGACGAGAGCTGAGCACAGTAAACTGCTGCTCGCTGTCTCAATAACTACTGTTACTTTAGCAAAGATT
>PYXC01001584.1:40000-45000 GCA_015244755.2 Tenualosa ilisha | reverse complement strand
CTGTCTTTGGGTGTCTCTGGGTCTTTGGGTGTCTCTGAGTCTTTGGGTGTCTCTGGGTCTTTGGGTGTCTCTGGGTCTCTGTCTTTGGGTGTCTCTGGGTCTTTGGGTGTCTCTGGGTCTCTGTCTTTGGGTGTCTCTGGGTCTTTGGGTGTCTCTGGGTCTCTGTCTTTGGGTGTCTCTGAGTCTTTGGGTGTCTCTGGGTCTTTGGGTGTCTCTGGGTCTTTGGGTGTCTCTGGGTCTCTGTCTTTGGGTGTTTTGTCTATAGGCTTCTAGTTACTGATAATGGAGGAAAACTGTGCCTGACAATGTAGGACAAGCACACGTCCTCTCATTTCAGCAGACGGCTTCTCAGAGACACAACTGAAAGGAGAAGAGCAGATAAATAAACTCCTAGACTGACTAACAGCCACAGACATCACTGGACAACTTCTGCATGTTCTTGGTGCAAGGCCAGTCACCACAACCTGTTGAGTGTTTCTGTTGTGCTTGTCTTGTCTATGTCTCATTTACTTAGCCTACTTACTTACACACATACACACACACAAACACACACACATTGATGCAAGGCCAGTCACCACAACCTGTTGAGTGTTTCTGCTGTGCTCGTCTTGTCTGTCTGTGTGAAAGCTCTGAAAGCTTTGAGTGAACACACACACACACACGCAAACACACACAGTCTTTCCTCACCTTACACACTCCTGCAGGGCAAAAAGTGCATCCAGGTGTTGCTCCCACACTTCACCCTCCTTCTGGGTTTGCTGCTCAGTCTGTTCTAGCAGCTGCTCCTGGTCTAGCAGGTCCAGCTGCTCCTGGTCTAGCAGGTCCAGCTGCTCCTGGTCTAGCTGCTGTAACTGGTCCTGCTGGTCTCGTTGCTGTAACTGGTCTAGCTGATCCTCCATCAAGTGCTGCTCCAGGTCCAGGTTTGTGAGTTGCTGCTGGTCTGTAGTGGGTTTGCTCTGGTCTCTTCTGGTACACACAAACACACAGCTTCACTGCTGCTGCTGTAGAATTCAAACAATAACATGTTTGTGTTGTGATGTCAGAATGGTGCCATGCCAACGGAATGTCTTTACAGTGGAGCTGATGACAGGTGCTCCTCCTCCTAACCTATAAAGCCCTCAGTGGCCATGTTCCAACATATATTAAAGACTTACTTGTCCCTTACCACCCTCCTAGAACCCTAAGATCCCAAAATGCTGGTCTTCCCGAGAAAATCAAAATCTACGATAGGAGGAAGAGCCTTTTGCTACCACGCCCCCCTCTTGTGGAATAAGCTCTCCACATGCAACAAGTGGACACTCTCAGTACCTTTAAGTCTAGACTTAAAATCTTCCTTTTTATTGTTTCCCATAGTAAGGGATGGTGCTAGTAAATCATCACTCCTAATGGGTCTTTTGGGAGGGACTGCCTCTGCTGTTGCCCCCAGTTGTGAGGCATGGCGGCCACTGACCATCTCTACTATATATATATATATATATATATATATATATACACATATTTATATGTACAAATGCCACATATGATCAATGATGTGTGAGCCTGGCCTAACTCATTTGCTTCCTCTGTCCATCTATACAACAGTCATCTCTGCTTGAGCGTCATCTCTGCCTTCTTCTGATGGACTCCTGTCACCATCCCCTCCTGAGTGGACTGCAACTAACACTACGGGAGGCCTGTGCCAGGACCAACTCTCCATCCTAGAGGCCCTTCCTAAATGCCCATGGCAGGACCGACCTCCCTTCCCTGTGGCTTTGTGACTGACCCCCCTCACAATGGCACTGTCAAATATACTCTCACTGTTACCCCCATGCCCCATCTCACTGTTACCCCCATGCCCCATCTCACTCCTTGCCTTTAACACTATGTCTGGCCACTACTACACTGTCCAGCCATAATTCTTGATAACCACCTATGGATTGACTACTATTATGTTATGGGACAATGTTTTGGAACTATCATGATGCTTAGCTAAAACCATGGACAACTTGTAGTCTCTCATGATTACTACTGATTGTACTTTTCCTGCATGACCCCTGGCAGTTGGGTTAGCCCCTTGAGTCGTGGATCTGCCCAAGGTTTCTTCCAAGACTAACTAAACATAAAGGAGTTTTTCCTGCCCCTGTTGCTCTTGGGTGCTCCTTCTGTGAAGCGCCATGAGACAATACTATTGTAAAAGGCGCTGTAGAAATAAAACTGAATTGAATTGAATAGGTGTCAGTCAGAGTTGTCAACCAGTCAAGCAGAGCATTTTTAGAGCTGTCAATCAATCACTGAGCAGACTCAGAGCTGTAAAATAATCCCTAAGCAGACTAGGAACAGTCAGCAAATCGCTGAGCAGACTCAGATCAGTCAGCCAAACCCTGAGCAGTTTCAGCTTCAGGGGAGACTTTCCATCTCTCTGGCTGGTAATCACTATAAGGGATACAGCTAAGGTCAAGACTCACCCCTCCCCCTTGCCTATCCCTTATCCCTTGAAACAGGGTGACAAGTGATAGGGGTGGAAATATTGCCCTGGGAAATGAGATGATATGTCAGTTTGCTACCTTTAGAAAATACCCTGCCTACCGACTAGCTACCAACTTTCACTATACTGCCATTTCACAGACTAACAAATAAGATTTGAAAACATACCATGTAAGGAAATGCATAGGGAACATCATAGCATGTAACGGCGTACGTTAACATTACGATAGCATTGCTAACCTTCGTCACAGACAAATGATGTTATAATCAAAAACCTGGCTGAATATTGTCAGGTTTCAGGTCAGTTTTCTCAGAGTTTAAACATAGGAAATTATTAGTCATCCAGATTTTAATGTCTCTGAGGCAGGCATCAAGTTCAGTTATTGGCATGTAGTCATTAGGCTATGGAAAGGTAAAGCTGGGTGTCATCCTTGTAGGAGTGGAGAGTAAATCCACATTTCCTTATAACAGAAGCCAAAAGTATTGTGTAGAGGGAGAATACGGGGGCCCTAGCACTGAGCCTTGGGGTACACCATACTTTACTTTGGTGTGGCATGATGATTCATTATGAGCATGTGCAAACTGGCCGTGACTAGAGAAGCACAATTTGAATTCTGAATCTTTATGCCAATCAAGTGTTCAAGCCTGTGTAGTAGGATGCCATGGTTAATAGTGTGAAAGACAGCACTAAGATCCAGCTCAAGACTAAGACTAAGACTAGGATTAATATTGATATACTTTTATCAGATGAGATATGGAGGTCAATGAAGACTTTAACTAGGGCTGATTCTGTACTATGATTAGCTCTAAAGCCTGACTGGAAGGTTTCCTGGCTTTAGTTGAGGAGGTGAAGAAAAGTGATTTCTGATATATTGGTGGGTGTAAATGAATCAAGGTATGCTACAGGTCAACTAGAAATTACTGTAACCATTATATGTGGTCCAACTGGATTTGGGGTTACAAGGGAATTGTTTATTTTAAGTCTTATAGATTCAATTTTGTCATTAAAGTCATTGCTGCTTAGAGTGATTGGAACGGAGTGAGTCTGTAGGCCTCTCCAGAGATGGACGCTACTCTTCCAGCACATTCAAAATTAAATGTCTTAGTCGGCGATGAAATTAAATTAAAATATGGTCAGGAAAATATGACGCATCATTATGTGGTTTCAGTAGCCTTTCAGCCATGTGATGTTCATGCAGACCTGCTAGCCATGCTGCTGCCGTGTACTTCAGTGATCTTGAATTCAGGACAGGGTGTGTGGCCACCTCACTCAGGGATTCAAAGGGGGCACACTCGCACTCTATGCTATGGAACAGCATTTTTCTCTTCACTGATTGAATACACTTGTATGCCTAAAGAAGTATGTCTGTGTGTGTGTGTGTGTGTGTGTGTGTATGTGTATGTGTGTGTGTGCACATGGGTTAATGTGTCTGAATGCGTCAGCAGCAGCAAGTACACCTCAGCAACAAAAATACACACACACACCAGCAGGGAGCCAAGCTCACCTTAGAGGAAACACACACACACATACACACACACACAGACGGCGGCAGGGCAGTGAGACACAATGCAAACATTGAGGCCCTGAGCTGGAGATTGTTTTTGGCGATGGAGGTTCTGTTTTAGGAAACACAAGCCCAGCTAAAAACACGTCTCCTGAAACGTATGCTCTGTTTTCCATGTCCGGGCTGCACTGCCAAGCCAGTGTGTGTGTGTGTGTGCGTGTGTGTATGTGTGTGTGTGTGTGTGTGTGTGCGCGGCTGCATAGGCTCCGGCACTGTCGTGGTCAGATTGGCCCTAATTTGTCTGCTATAGCCACTAGCTATTAGCCATTAGCGTAGCGTAAAGGTTTAATTGCTCCTATAATGTCCACCATTTATAGAGTTGCCTCTCAACCACTAAACACACTCAGAAACCTCACTGGATTTATGGACATGTACACGTGCTTCACTCACACACACACACACGGAGTATTTTGATAGGCATGCTACGTCATTCACACACAGACACCTAATGACTTTGGGGCATCTGGAGTGTATGTATATTTGTGTATATGTGTGTATGTATGTAGGCCTACAGTGCGTGTGTGTATGTGTGTGTTTATGTACATGTATGTATGTATATTTGTCTGTCTGTATGTATGTTTGTATATAAGAACTACACTTATTTGTGAGAGAGTGTGTGTGAGCGAGAGAGAGGGAGAGTGTCTGTGTATGCGTACGAGAGATATAGAGACAAAGAGTGTGTGTGTGTGTGCGCGCAAGAGAGTAAGAGTATGTGTGTGTGTGTATGTGTATGAGAGATATAGAGAAAAAGAGTGTGTGTGTGTGCGAAAGAGTAAGAGTATGTGTGTGTGTATGTGTAAGAGAGAGAGAATGTGTGTGTGAGAGAGAGTAAGAGTATGTGTGTGAGATAGAGTAAGAGTATGTGTGTGTGTGTGTAAGAGAGAGAGAATGTGTGTGTGAGAGAGAGTAAGAGTATGTGTGTGAGAGAGAGTAAGAGTATATGTGTGTGTGTGTGTAAGAGAGAGAGAATGT
>PYXC01001584.1:20000-27500 GCA_015244755.2 Tenualosa ilisha | reverse complement strand
CACCTATAGGAGCTCTGGTCCACCTATAGGAACTCTGGGCCAATGGCTCATGGACATCTGTGAGGAGTCTGCTGGTTCCAGGTTCAAGTCAACAGCCACCATGGACATTCATACTCAGGGCCTTAAACACAGTGTGTTTATCTCTTTCTCAGATATATCTTATCTTCAAACTCCTGACTGTTGCCCAAACAAAACAAATATCATAACAAATATCAGAACAAATATCTGAACAAATCATTCATCTCCTTCAAACCCCCTCGTCCTTCCTCAGGTTCAGAGGGATTTTGACAGACATGTCAGCCACTTAGATATTCATGTTGCCAAAACGGTAACACAGAGGACAACATACAGATTTCACACAAAATGTGCAACATTTTCCCCTTAGGCTCTCTCTATCTCTCTCTGTCTCCCTCCTTCTCACTTCCTCCCTTCCTTTTCTCTCTCTCTCTCTCTCTCTCTCTCTCCCCCTCTCTCTCTCTCTCTCTGTCTGATTCTGATTACAGCGGCAGCAGAGGATCATGGGAGAGGAAGCTTAAGGAACCATTAGTGGTTTCATGCAGCTGCATTTCTCCACAGATGGAGGGAGAGAAGGAGGGAGAGAAGGAGGGAGAGATTCTTACTTGGCCAGAGACCTCATAGAGATGCCAACATAACTTATCCAAAACGAGTTGAATTGACAGAGAGCGAGAGAGACAGAGAGAGACAGAGAGCGAGAGAGAAAGAGAGAGACAGAGAGCGAGAGAGACAGAGAGAGACAGAGAGCGAGAGAGACAGAGAGCGAGAGAGAAAGAGAGAGACAGAGAGCGAGAGAGAAAGAGAGAGACAGAGAGCGAGAGAGAAAGAGAGAGACAGAGAGCGAGAGAGACAGAGAGAGACAGAGAGCGAGAGAGAAAGAGAGAGACAGAGAGCGAGAGAGAGACAGAGAGGGAGAGAGAGAGAGAGACAGAGAGGGAGAGAGAGAGAGACAGAGAGGGAGAGAGAGAGGGGGGGGGTACAGTAGCCAGTCAGGGTCTCCAAAGAGTGCTGGCATGTGCTGCTATGGGTTCATACCTGTAGTCACCACACACACTCACACACATACACACACACTCACACACACACACACACACACACACCAGCAGCAGTAGCTAACTTGCAGGCAGCTCTACCATCAGACATTTACAGATAGACATTTATTTTCATTGCTCTGGTTTCCAACACCACTTTAGTGTCTCTTTCTCTCTCTCACACACACACACTCCTAGGGGTGCTGCTTCTCGTCATGTCTGCAATGTTTCCTCACAGATACACACACACACACACTGCTCAGAGTGTGTTTATGTTCTAATTTGACGTTAGTAAAACTTGACAGTATTCTAAACAGAGGTGGACAAAGTATTCAACTTCATTGCTTTAGTCAAAGTACAGTCAGCACTGACCAAATGTTACTCTGATACCAGTACAGACAGCACTGACCAAATGTTACTCTGATACAACTACAGACAGCACTGACCAAATGTTACTCTGATACCAGTACAGACAGCACTGGCCAAATGTTACTCTGATACAACTACAGACAGCACTGACCAAATGTTACTCTGATACAACTACAGACAGCACTGACCAAATGTTACTCTGATACAACTACAGACAGCACTGACCAAATGTTACTCTGGAACAAGTGAAACTTGTGTGTTCAAAATTTGACTTAAGTGAAAGTACTGAAGTACTTGCTTTAAAAAATACTTCATTGCATTTGGGTTTTTTTTTGCAAACAAGAAGAACGTTACGGGACAAAGTGCAACAAAATGACACATGTACAAGACACAAGACAGAGACACTAAACACTAACAACAGATACAGAGATTAGACACATGTACAAGACACAAGACAGAGACACTAAACACTAACAACAGATACAGAGATTAGACACATGTACAAGACATAAGACAGAGACACTAACTAAACACTAACAACAGATACAGAGATTAGACACATGTACAAGACACAAGACAGAGACACTAACTAAACACTAACAACAGATACAGAGGTGAGACAATACTGCATATATGTTGATAATTTAATTAATAGAGAGACATGATTGACAGAAATAAACAAGAGGGTTGTGTGTGTGTGTGTGTGTGTGTGTGTGTGTGTGTGTGTGTGTGTGTGTGTGTGTGTGTGTGTGTTAGGGAGGGTGGGCGGGGAGGAGAGGGCAAATGTGTGTGTGTGTGGGAAGGGGGGTGAGTTTGGGAGTTGAGTTAGAGATGGTGGGGATTGAGAGTATGTATGGGGGTGGGGGTGAAGTTCAGTGTCTTTGTGACAGCATGTGCATGTGTGTGTGTGTGTGTGTGTGTGTGTCCCATGGTATACCACACAGACTCGCTCACTGAAACATTAAAGGAAATGGAATGCCACTAAACTTGAGGTGTTGGAAAGAGCTTAAAGGAGTACAAGACAGCGCTTAACAACGCCAGATCAGCATATTATTCCTCACTTATAAAAGACAATAGAAATAATCCCAACTTCCTTTTTAACACCATATCCTGTTGAACAAAAAGCAGGAATGAGGTGACCCACTCCGCTCCAATAACTCTAAGCAGCAACGACAATCAACTTTCTTAATGACAAAATTGAATCTATTAGACTTAAAATAAACAACTCCCTTGTAACCCCAAATCCAGTTGGATGACATGTAATGGTTACAGCTAGCGCTAGTTAACCTGTAGCATACCTTGATTCATTCACACCCACCAATATATCAGAAATAATGTCTTTGATCTCCTCAACTAAAGCCTCAACATGCTTACTGGATCCAATCCCAACTGATCTTCTTGCGGTTGCTCTCTCTACTTGCTGAGCCAATACTTCAAATTATAAATGACTTACTTATAGCTGGACGTGTCCCAAAATCTTCCAAGACATCTGTTCTAATGGTCTGTAATGATTCCAGGTGACTGAGAGTAATTTCATCACTGACTGTCTTTGCCTTCATGGCTCAGGAACGGATTGTCCACAATGTAAATGTGATTTAAAGTCAAGTGGTAGAGTTTGTGTTTAAGTTTACAAATCCAAACAAGGAAAAAGGCTTTAAGTCATCAATCCCAGCTTGTGAGGGCAGGAGACAGACGTAAGAAAGATGTATGTGTGTGTGTGTGTGTGTGTGTGCCTCCAATCAGCCACACCTGTTCTGTAATTATGTCTCTGGAGTAGAGACACTTCCCTCCAGGCCTGCAGAGGGGGCACAAAACACACTCACAGAAAAAAGGGAGAGAGAGCTCCAACATCTGTTATTAAACCATCTACTAAAAAAAAACTAACCATTATCCTGAGGTCCTGGAAGCTCTATCTAACATTTGTATCAAAAATACTTGAAAAAACTGTGGTTAAGCCAACTGGTAGCTTCTTAAATGAAAATAATATCCAGGAAACCTTCCAGGGTTGACAACTGCTGTAAATGCAGCTGGTTCAGGAAAAAGGAGCACCCAACTTAAATTCACAGGTCCAAAACAGTGGCTTTCAAACTTCCCAACAGCAAACAACAGACACACAGGCAAACACACCATGTAATTAGTGTTAACAGCTTCCCAACAGCAAACAACAGACACACAGGCAAACACACTATGTGATTAGTGTGAACAGCTTCCCAACAGCAAACAACAGACACACAGGCAAACACACCATGTAATTAGTGTTAACAGCTTCCCAACAGCAAACAACAGACACACAGGCAAACACACTATGTGATTAGTGTGAACAGCTTCCCAACAGCAAACAACAGACACACAGGCAAACACACTATGTGATTAGTGTGAACAGCTTCCCAACAGCAAACAACAGACACACAGGCAAACACACTATGTGATTAGTGTTAACAGCGTCAGTCAAAGTCAAAGTCAAAGTCCTTATTCAGCTGAAATAGAAGCTCACTCTCAAGTAGCGTGAGCTGATTGCTGCCCGCTGTGGCCTGAAGATCAGTCCTGCTGCACCTGAAAGCCTCTCTCATGCTCTAGAGGCAGACAGGGCCGTGTTCACATACAGAAGAATAAGCTGTCAACATGGTCACACCCTCAGCAACAGTCCATCCATATTCAATTATATATGTCATTGGCGTAGCGGTAGCAGAAACATTGTAGCTTATATCTGACAGTTTAAGGCCCAAAAACATGTAACCAAAAGCACTAAAACAAAACAAGTCACTGAGTAGCCGAACCCAACCTGTTAAGGCCAGCGCTGCTACCATACAAGAATCAATTAAATGACAGAGTTCTCTAACTGCTGGTACCCCTGTGGCTGGGTAGAACCTTTTGTTCGTATTTACATTGCAAAGACCTTACCTCAGATAGATTTGGAAAGTATTTCTGTTATGAAATCGATGTTATGAAATGTGGATGTTTGGTATCATTTTTATTGTCTCAGTACAAGGAGTGTAATAATCGAAGTGTATGACTTGTCAGAAAAACCCATATGTAACATTTCTGGATCTTGGTGTAAACATACAACTGGATAGCTACTTGGAAATGCTAATTGCCACAGGTGTGTCCTTGGGTCGTTATAACAGAGTGGCGCCAGGTAAAGAACCAATCACCTTCCATTGTGCTTGCTTCAACTGTATGCTAACTGTATGCAACTCTCCTCGGTTATGTGTATTTAAGTGGAACACTTTCATTGTTTAATTTAGATCTAATGGTGGATGCTTTCAGGCTGAAACCCTTATGTTTCAGCCCGACTGACAGTGTTGTAAATGTACTATACTCCACATTCAACACCATTGCACCACTCAAAAAGAAAACTAGGAAACAAGAATTATTATTGACCAGGACCGCTCTCTAAATAGTCATGTTAAAAAACACATTTCAAAAACATCTTTTTTCCACCTACGAAATATTGCTAAGGTTAGAAAGTTCCTATCCTTTGAGGATGCTGAAAAATTAATACACACATTTATTACTTCCAGGCTCGATTATTGCAATGCTCTGTTCTCTGGGTGTAGTAATACCTGCATCAAAAACCTACAACTAATACAAAATGCTGCGGCCCGAACTCTCACCAGGACTAAAAAATATGAACATATCTCTCCTATCCTTGCTTCCCTATAATGGCTCCCTATTAAAAATCAAATTGATTTTAAAATACTCCTCCTAACCTACAAAGCCCTCAAGGGTGATGCACCAACATATATTAAAGACTTACTTGTCCCTTACCACCCTCCTAGAACCCTAAGATCCCAAAATGCTGGTCTCCTTGTAATCCCAAGAATATCAAAATCTATGATAGGAGGAAGAGCCTTTTGTCACTGTGCGCCCCTCCTGTGGAATAATCTCCCCCCCCACATTCGACAAGCGGACACTCTCAATACCTTTAAGTCTAGACTTAAAATCTTCCTCTTTACTGTTTCCCATAGTTAGGATGGTGCATGGCAAATCATCACTTCTCATGGGTCTTTTGGGAACCATCCCTGCAGTGGTGCTGGGTTACCATGCATCATACCTTAGTTATGCTGCTATAGCCTAGTGCCGCCACACAACCTTCATGTGTCATGCCGTACAACTCTCTCTCTCTCAATATTTATATATATATATATATATTTATACACATATATGTATGCCCAAATTACACATTTGTTTTCTGATGTGTGAGCCTGGCCTAATTCACTATCTTCCTCTGTCCACAATTTATCTTTGCTGAGTGTCATCCCTGCCTCATTCTGGCGGACTCCTCTCACCCTCCCCTCCTGAGTGGACTACAACCAACACTACGGGAGGCCCATGTCAGGACCGACTCCCCATCACAGAGCACCTTCCTGACGCCGATGCTGGGCCCGACTCCCCTTCCTGAGGCTTTGTGATTGACCCCCCCTCACAATGGCGCTGTCATATGGACCCTTACTGTTACCCCCATGACCCATCTCACTCCTTTGAGTTTGACACTATGTCTGGCCGCTGCTACATTGTCCAGCCATAATTCCTGATAACCACCTATAGACTGACTACCATGTAATGTAATAGTGGGATAATACTCTATTATGAACTATTATGAACCTTAGCTAAAACCATAGGCAACTTATAGTCTGTCATGGTTACTACTGATTGTAATTTTTCTGCGTGACCCCTGGCAGTTGGGTTAGCCCCTTGAGTCGTGGATCTGCCCAAGGTTTCTTCCTAGATTAACTGAACATAAGGCAGTTTTTCCGTGCCCCTGTTGCTCTTGGGTGCTCCTTCTGTGAAGCGCCATGAGACAATACTATTGGAAAAGGCTGCAGAAATAAAACTGAATTGAACTGAATTGAATTGAATTGAATTGTGTCTCCCTTGACGTGCGCCATTCTAACGATTAAAACTGCTTCCTGAAGTTCCAGAGTCTGCCACCAGTCTGCATTTCTCACTACAAACTAATTACTTTTAGATGGTTGTCTTCACATGGAAATTGCCTCTTGGCATGTGATGTGAATGATGTTATGATCACTATGTGATTAAGTATGGAAGTATGTATGTATGTGTGTATGCAGTATGACTACTTATTTACTTACCAGGTCTGTCTATTTTTACTTGAGTTGTCTGTGATAAGTAATTGTCCCCACTGTGGGATATATATATATATATATATATGATATATATGATAAGTAAATGTCCCCACTGCAGTAAAAGTCCTTACCTGTCCTATTCTCTATTCTCACTCAGTTTAAGTTAATGCTGAAAATCTCCAATGACATGAAGTCCATGTACATAGTTGTTAATGGTGGGCCAATTATCAGCTATCAGACAACAAATGTGCAGATAGGTTCACAGAGAGGTCCTTTCATATCTCAGAAAGATGTTCTACATATCTGCAGTGGATCCAGTGGAGCCTACAGTGGAGCCTACAGTGGAGCCTACAGTGGAGCCTACAGTGGAGCCTACAGTGGAGCCTACAGTGGAGCCTACAGTGGAGCCTACAGTGGATCCAGTGGAGCCTACAGTGGAGCCTACAGTGGAGCCTACAGTGGAGCCTACAGTGGAGCCTACAGTGGAGCCTACAGTGGAGCCTACAGTGGAGCCTACAGTGGAGCCTACAGTGGAGCCTACAGTGGAGCCTACAGTGGAGCCTACAGTGGAGCCTACATTGGAGCCTACAGTGGAGGCATGAGGATCAGCACTGGACACTGAATATTCCTGCAAGCTGCCAGTCTCCTCTAAAACTGCAATTTTAATGCAATTAAAAAAAAACTTGAAAGCATACAAAGATTAGGAGGATCTTCACCTTTGACCCTTTGTGTTGTCTTTGTGTCCTCCTTTTCTGAGTCTGGCTGGTGGTCACCCTAACACACACACACACACACACACACACACACACAAACATACAGACAGCTCCTGCTCTGCTATCAGCCCAGACAGATCCAACAGTATGTGTATGTGTGTTTGTGTGTGTGTGTGTGAGAGAGGCTGCTGTGTGTGTGAGCTTACATCACGTCGTCTGGACAAAAAGTTTCATCCACAGGGGAGTACAGGGATTATTAAGAATATTTGTGTGTGTGTGTGTGTG
>PYXC01001584.1:7500-15000 GCA_015244755.2 Tenualosa ilisha | reverse complement strand
AGACACTCTTATCAAAACAGTTAACTACATTTAGACACTCTTATCAAAATGATTTAGTACATTTAGACACTCTTATCAAAATGATTTAGTACATTTAGACACTCTTATCAAAACAGTTAACTATGAAGTCAAAACTCTTATACAAGTGTAGTCCTACTGCCAAACTAATCCACCAGTAGTGAACTATGTGCTGAAGTTTCAGTGAGTAAACATTCATTTTTGGAATCTAAAAAATGTTTTTGGAAACATGAGTGTACTACGTGTACTTCTGGTTTCACTGCACATTGGTGCTGGGGCGCTGTGTGTGTGTGTGTGTGTGTGTGTGTGTGTGTGAATGGGACAGAGAGAGATGAGGTTGGATCAGGAGGGGTGTGTGTGTGTGTGTGTGTGTGTGTGAATGGGACAGAGAAAGAGAGATGGGGTTGGATCAGGAGGTGTGTGTGTGTGTGTGTGTGTGTGTGTGTGTGTGAATGGGACAGAGAGAGAGAGATGGGGTTGGATCAGGAGGTGTGTGTGTGTGTGTGTGCAAGTGAATGGGACAGAGAGAGATGAGGTGGGGTAGGATCTGGAGGTGTGTGTGTGTGTGTGCGTGTGAATGGGACAGAGAGAGAGATGGTTGGATCAGGAGATGTGTGTGTGTGTGTGTGTGTGTGTGTGTGTGTGTGTGTGAATGAGACAGAGAGAAATGGGGTGAGATTGGGAGATGACTGCAGGTCAGACTCAACCTGTTTTTTTCCATTTCCATGTATGCATTTAGCAGAGGCTTTTATCCAAAGGGACTCACTAAAGAGGAGAACATTCAAGCACCAGCACAATGAGAAACTAACAGAGAGTGCATGTTGCTAAAATAAAAATTAGCAGTATTTGAAGTTGAAAGTGCAATAGTGTAATAAAAGTGCTGTATGGAGAGAGATTAAGAATAAGAATAAGAGATTAAGTGCATTCCTGGTGTTCAGAATTTAAGCCAGGAGATCTTCTTGGAAGAGCTGGGTCTTGAAGAGTTTCTTGAAGGTGGAGGGGGTATCTGTTGATTTGGCAGCACTTGGAAGGTCATTCCACCAGCGTGGAACAACACATGAGAAGAGTCTGGATTGACCTGCGTAAGGTGTTCGCTGTGCTAGATAATGTTCTTTAGAGGAGCGAAGTGATCGGCGGGTGACATAGGGCTTTAAGAGAGTATTCAGCTAGATGGGAGCAGAATCATCAATCACCCTGTAGGCCAACATCAGTGCCTTGAATTTGATGCAAGCGGCTGAGGGTAGCCAGTGGACAATGAACAGAGGTGTGACATGCGCTCTTTTTGGCCATAGTGAGATTTGAATTGTGAATTGTGGCTACTCCACCACCACGGCCATGACGACGTGGTATGTGATAATTTAGATGACTGGGGGGGTAGCTTCATTTAGTGGGAGGTATTCATCAGGTTTTAGCCAGGTTTCTGTAAGACAGAGTATGTCAATTTGATTATCAGAAATAAGTTCATTTATTAAAGTCGTCTTTGAAGAGAGCGAACGAATATTTAATAAGCCAAATTTCAGTTGTGATTTCTGGCTATATTCTTTTTTTTGTTTCTGGTTTTATTTTTGTGAGGTTGGTATAATTTATACGTCTACCGGGTCGTTTTGAAAACGTTTTAGTCGCGGACACTGTCACGGTCTGTCTGCTGCTAGGGTGACGGCGGGGCGGCAGAGAACTGTGTAGGACAGTAATTCTGCTACCTGGACTAAACTCTGGTTCGTCAGGAACAAGCCGAGTTTAAGTGACGGTCAATGTTCCTAGAAAGGAGCTCAGCACCCATCCGAGACGGATAGATACCATCTCGATTCAAAAAGTCCAGGCTTTCCCCAGAAGGAGCTAAAGTTATCGATTAAGCCCACATTGTTATCGGCACACCATCCTGACAACC
This sequence comes from Tenualosa ilisha, assembly GCA_015244755.2. Lineage (NCBI taxonomy): Eukaryota > Metazoa > Chordata > Actinopteri > Clupeiformes > Clupeidae > Tenualosa > Tenualosa ilisha. The sequence continues at coordinate 13,094 of PYXC01001584.1, read as the reverse complement.
ATCGGTTCAGTGAAAAAACTCTGCTGAGCATTTCTTCACCGCGTTTAATAGGTATGGGACCAGAGAAAGTTACAGAGTCTGACATCGTTTGTGCCAACCTGCACAAAGAAATAAAACTCGTTTTAGTGATCTCCGACTGCCTTAATCGGACGTCGTTAGTGCCAGTATGGATACCTATCCGGGGGTTCTTCATTACTTGTTTAGCCGCCAGCACTTTTAAATAGGCTTTGATGTCGCTTGCGCTAGCCCCAGAGATTGAAGTGACTACGGCCGACGGAGTCGCTAGATTCACATTTCGTACAGTAGAAGCGCCAATTACCAGAGTTTTGTCTTGGTTGGAGGAGCTACTTAGGGGGGAGAATCGATTAGAAACATGAATTGGTTGGTGGTGTGCAGGGGGTTTCGTTCTGCGGCTAGTGCCCCTCACCGTAACCCACTTTCCCTGCTGCGAGGGAGATGCCGCCGGTTCACTGGCTAGCTTGCTAGGGGATGATCTCTCTGGTACATCCACACTTGCTAAGGGGGCAGCAGTGCCATCTGGCGCTGAGTAAGTCTTCTCTAATGTGTGGAAGCGGCTTTCTAACTTGCCTCCAGACTAGCCAGCTGTCTACAAGTGTTACACGTATCATAACCGCTAAAGGAGGCTGGGGAGTAGCTAAACATCTGACAAGCCGGGCAACGGATAGAGACAGAGCGAGGAGGAGAAGTCATACTGTAGGAAGTGTTAAGGTATAGTTTAACAATTTTAACAGTTGTGTTAAGGTATAGTTTAAGAAACAAAGTGGATAAGTGGGTAGAGAGTATGCTAATTTACGAATAATATCTGCGATTTGGACTAGCGTTGCACACAGCTACAAACACAGTGTAGAGGAAATGACGTAGCCATGACGTAGCCATGACGTTTTCCTAGCCATGACACATAGAATGACCATCCGGTGAGACAGGATTCAAACCAGGAGAGCACTTTGCCGTTGATGCCCATGTTAGTCAGTTTGTCCAGTAGGATATGGTGGTTGACTGTATCAAATGCTGCTGATAGGTCAAGCAGGATGAGCACTGAGAATTGACCTGCCGCTCTGGACTCTTTTAATGCTTCTGTCACAAACAGAAGCACCGATTCAGTGGAGTGGCCACATTTGAAGCCGGATCGGTAGGAGTCAAGGAGGTTCTGCTGAGAGAGAAATCCTGTGACCTGTCTGAGACGGCTCAGTAGTTTTAGAAAAGAAAGGAAGAGGAGAGACAGGCTGGTAGTTTTCCACTTGAGTGGGAGAGAGGGAAGGTTTTTTGAGCAGTGGTGTCGGGTTTGTGTAGATGGGTTAGAGAACTGACTGCTGATTGCTGCAACTTTGCTAGTGAAAACTGCAGCAAAAGTGTCAGCTGTGAGGTTGCAGGAGGTGGAGGAGGTGCAGGAGGTGGAGGAGGTGCAGGGGGTGGAGGAGGTGGAGGAGGTGCAGGAGGTGCAGGAGGTGGAGGAGGTGCAGGAGGTGGAGGAGGTGGAGGAGGTGCAGGGGGTGGAGGAGGTGGAGGAGGTGGAGGAGGTGGAGGAGGTGGAGGAGGAGCAGGAGGTGGAGGAGGTGCAGGAGGTGCAGGGGGTGGAGGAGGTGGAGGAGGTGCAGGAGGTGCAGGGGGTGGAGGGGGTGGAGGAGGTGCAGGAGGTGCAGGGGGTGGAGGGGGTGGAGGAGGTGCAGGAGGTGCAGGAGGTGGAGGAGGTGCAGGAGGTGCAGGAGGTGCAGGGGGTGGAGGAGGTGGAGGAGGTGCAGGAGGTGCAGGAGGTGCAGGGGGTGGAGGAGGTGGAGGAGGTGCAGGAGGTGCAGGAGATGGAGGAGGTGGAGGAGGTGCAGGAGGTGCAGGGGGTGGAGGAGGTGGAGGAGGTGCAGGGGGTGGAGGAGGTGGAGGAGGTGCAGGAGGTGCAGGAGATGGAGGAGGTGGAGGAGGTGCAGGAGGTGGAGGAGGTGGAGGAGGTGGAGGAGGTGCAGGGGGTGGAGGAGGTGCAGGAGGTGCAGGAGGTGCAGGGGGTGGAGGAGGTGGAGGAGGTGCAGGAAGTGCAGGAGGTGCAGGAGATGGAGGAGGTGGAGGAGGTGCAGGAGGTGCAGGGGGTGGAGGAGGTGGAGGAGGTGCAGGGGGTGGAGGAGGTGGAGGAGGTGCAGGAGGTGCAGGAGATGGAGGAGGTGGAGGAGGTGCAGGAGGTGGAGGAGGTGGAGGAGGTGGAGGAGGTGCAGGGGGTGGAGGAGGAGGGTTCAGTAGAGATTTGAAGATAGAAAAGAGTTCTATGGTGTCAGTGGCATTGTGAATCTTGTCTTGGTAAAAAGCCCGTTTTGCAGAAGTGACACTGGATCAGAAGGATGACAGCAGAGCCTGGAAGTGTGTTAGATCAGCGGAATTCTTAGTCTTGTGCCATTTCCTCTCAGCAGCTCTGAGGTTGGTGCAAATCAAGTGAAGTGAGTCATTAAGCCACGCATGAGACTGAGTGGATCTAGCAGGTCTGGTAGACAGAGGGCACAAGCAATCCAAGCAGGAGCTCAGTGTAGAACAGAGTGACTCTGTGACATCATCAACCTCAAGAGAAGAGAAACTTCTGGAAGGTGGGAGAGCAGACGCCACCAAGGAGGAAAAGTGAAGAGGAGATAAATTCAGGAGATTGCGACAGAAAGAGACGGTGGGAACAGGTGCAGAGGGTTGCTGACGGAGACACACTTTGAACTGAATAAAGTGGTGGTCAGAGAGATGTAGAGGAGGAACTGTCAGAGAAGTAGTGGCGCAGTGTCTGGTAAAAATGAGATGAGAAGTGAGAGAAGTTCCTTACCAGCTTTGTGAGTTGGAGGACTGCAGACCCCCCCCCCCCACACACACACACACACACCTGTAATTACAGTGGCAGACCCACTGTAGCTCAAAGGAGTCCATCAGAGACAGGAAGTCTGCAGAGCCTGGATTGTCTAAGTGGATGTTCATATGACCAAGGGCAAGCACAGGGACAGTCCTGCTCAGGGATGGAGGGGAGCAGAGGGTCGAGATCCTCCAGAAATCACCCATTTGTCCTGGTGGACGACAGATGACAACCAGATATATGTTGTTTGTTGCACAGGTGCTGTAATCAGGTGTGTGTGTGTGTGTGTGTGTGTAATGTGTGTACGCTTTGTGTGTATGATTCTATTGATTAATGAGGATCAGTGTGTGTATGTGTGTAATGTGTGTGTGAGCTTGTGTGTATGATTCTATTGATTAATGAGGATCTGTGTGTGTGTGTATGTGTAATGTGTGTGTGAGCTTGTGTGTGTGTTCATTGGTTTTGTTGATAAATGAGGACCAGAGTGGATATGAGAAACGAAATATTGATTCTGGACCTGCAAGGTCGACAAAAACAAAAACCCCAACACACACACACACACACACACTCATACACTTTCTCTCTCTCTCTCTGTCTCTCTCTCTCTCTCTCTCTCACACACACACACACTCATAAACTCTCTCTCTCTTTCTTTCGCACACACACACACACACACACAAACACACACACACACACACATTCTAACATCAAGCTGCCCACCCTGTGATTTTCCCTTTCAGCTGGATTGTGGTCTGACTCAATCGATGAGTAATCTGGGAGGTGGTTGAGAGCGTGGCGTCTACTGGCTGTGTGTGTGTGTGTGTGTGTGTGTTTAGGGAAACTGGTTTCATATGGACACTATGGAAATGAGAGAGATTCCTGAGTCATGCTGGCCAGTGGTCATATGATTTTATGTGTGTGTGTGTGTGTGTGTGTGTGTGTGTGTGTGTGAGAGAGAGAGAGAGAGAGAGAGAGAGTCGATCTATACTTAAAATCCAAACAAAAACATCAAACGATGCACATAGTGCAGAATTAGACCGTTACCCATTGGCCACCTTCCCTATTCAGAAACAAGCATTTCAATTCTGGATGCACCTAAAACCAAGTCCCACTTCATTTTGTGGCCCTAAAAACTGAACTGAACCCAAACAAGAGTCCTCACTGCCAACAGGTCCAAGAACCAACAAACAACAAGCCCAGCCAGCCCTGCTTCCACACCAGCAAACAAGGGTCACAAAAGTCCTCAAATGCCAGTCAGTTACCAGCCTGATGTCTCTGGATTCTGTGATCATAATCCAGTTTACACACTGACTTATGCTAATTACGTTGAAGGGCGACTCATGTGACCCACTGTCACAGGACGGGAGGTGTGGTCTACAGCTCACAGTTACACCCAGTCCAGAGTTAAATTCTAGTCTTCCCATCACCAGGCCAGAACTGAGGAAGCCTTTTGGATAAAAGGTGAACTGTCTTCAAGTCCAGTTGCATGTAACTGAACACCTTCACTACTAGTCAAAGCAGAAATCCTATCTGATCCTAAATCATGAATATAAATCTCCTCTGTCAGAGATACAAACAGAGGCAAATCCTGACCAAGTACAGACAGAGTCACCACAACCTTCCAATGGAAACATGCAGGTACAGGAGAACCTGGCATGAGACATGAGACATGAGACTTAAGACATGAGACATGAGACAATAAGACATGAGACATGAGACATAAGACAATAAGACTTGAGACATGAGACATAAGACAATAAGACTTGAGACATGAGACATGAGACATGAGACATGAGACAATAAGACTTGAGACATGAGACATAAGACAATAAGACTTGAGACATGAGACATGAGACAATAAGACTTGAGACATGAGACATGAGACAATAAGACTTGAGACATGAGACATGAGACATGAGACAATAAGACTTGAGACATGAGACATGAGACATGAGACTTAAGACATGAGACATGAGACAATAAGACTTGAGACATGAGACATAAGACAATAAGACTTGAGACATGAGACATGAGACATGAGACAATAAGACTTGAGACATGAGACATGAGACATGAGACAATAAGACTTGAGACATGAGACATAAGACAATAAGACTTGAGACATGAGACATGAGACATGAGACAATAAGACTTGAGACATGAGACATGAGACATGAGACAATAAGACTTGAGACATGAGACAATAAGACATGAGACATAAGACTTCCTTGTTCATCGTGATAAGTATTAAGACATAAGACAAGCAGTTTTCTGTGGTCTGAAAATACATCACCCAAACTTGCACTTGGGGGAGGGGCCGTCACCCACCTCAGCTGCAGATTCCATTTCATGCCGTCACAAGCTGAGGGGTTCCAGTGTGATGTCCCTTTATTTCATCTGATGCACAGTATTTTATTTCATTTCACTCAGTGTCATGAGTTCGCCTCTGCCCTGCTGGTTTGGTAACTCTCACGGCGTGCACCAATCAGTGGCCACGCCCACTTCCACTCACTCAATGACCCAGCTCACCTGTTCTCTCTCTCTCCTCATTGTCTGTGCCACCTGCGTGTTGTTACCTGCTGATCTGTCTGTGTATTTAAACCCCAGGTCTCCTGTGCTCTGTGTCAGATCGTCTGCTACCCATGTGAGTTGGCACGTCCTGTCTGACTGTCTGTGAAGCACACCTGCTTCTCCGCTCCAGTAACCCAGGTTGTTTGTCTACGTCTCTACTCTTATACTTCAGCCTGTCCAGGAGCCTCTGTCTGTG
>PYXC01001583.1:560000-575000 GCA_015244755.2 Tenualosa ilisha | reverse complement strand
AGCCACCAATCATAGCTCAGCCCGCCCACACTCTATCCTCCAATCAAAGCTCAGCTCACACTCTCCCCCAATCACAGCTCAGCCCGCTCACACTCTCCTCCAATCACAACTTAGCCCACACTCTCCTCCAATCACAGCTTAGCTCAGCTCACACTATCCATCAATCACAGCTCAGCTTAGCTCACACTCTGCTCCAATCACAGCTCAGCTCACACTGTCCTCCAGTTATAATCCAAGGGCAAGTTCAACCAATGGACCTTTTTGCTATGGTTTGCTAACAGTTTAATCATTTTTCGCAATGTCGTGCAACGCTTTGCAACGCTTTGCAACGCTTTACAACGCTTTGCAACGCTTTACAACGCTTTGCAACAGACTTCTGAGTTTCTGGTGGGTATCTGGTGGCTTTTCTTAAGTGGGTGTGTCAGAAAAGTAAAAAAATCACAAAGTCACAAAGGCTTGTAAGGGTTTACTGCTTAAACACAAACTTCAGTCAGAAGTGTTTTATGATTTTCGCTGTGTGTGTGTGTGTGTGTGTGTGTGTTTGTGTTGCAGCCAAAGCTCAGTATGGCCAAATGCCGCAGAAACGTGGAGAACTTTCTGGATGCCTGCCGGAAGATGGGTGTGCCTGAGGTGAGTGACATCAGGTCCTGTGACATCACTTCCTGAGCTCCTCCTCCTGCATTGGGCTCAGGAGACAGAAGCCGTTGCTAAAACTCCCCACGCTGAGCGTGTGTTTTACTTTTTTAACATAAGGCGTCTCCAAAGTAGCTCCATGTTTGTAGTCTTTGTAGTTTTTGTAGTCTTAAAGGAAGCCCAATATGGCTCCATGTTTGCAGTCAAAAGTGTGAGGTTGTATGCAATCGGACTTGTTTTTTGAAGCTTGAAGACATTTCACCTTTCTTCCAAAAGGATTCTTCAGTTCTGGCCTGGGGATGGAAAAACCAGGAGATTTATCTCTGGACTGTAGGTGGAGTTGTGAGCTGTAAACAACACCCCTCGTCATGTGACTATGAGTCACCCATTGACATAATTAGCATAAGTCAATGTGTGAATTGGAGTCATTGTGTGAAATTGTGGGTCATTGTGATCACATGATCCAGAGAGTGAGGACTGCTCTGATGGTGATGGGATGGGATGGGCATGATGATGATCATGATGACACAGCCCTCCTCCCCTGATCAAAGTTGGTTGTTCCAGATGAACTCCTCTCTCATACCACTTGTCTGTCTTGCCCAATTGTGCACGTCAGTGTCTTTAAAGGCTCATTCTGTCTCATTTGTGTCTTTTTGAAGTGGAGTGCATCCAAAAATCGCTTCTACATCTACAGTGTGAAGCAATAATACTGCTGGTCTGTTGTGGCTGAAGTAGAAACATTGCATTGCAGAGATCTCCTCCAGAATTAGGACTATGTGTTTTCTCGTTTCGAACTTGAACCGACTTTTTGTGGAAATACTGTCCCCATTGGCGTATGGAGTATGAATGGAATATATGGCTTTTTCCACAGAATGTGTATTTAAAGGAGTGTCCCTTCCCTTCTCCATAAGACAGTACTATTGTAAAAGGTGCTGTATAAATCAAATTGAATGTTGATATACTGCTGAATCCTGTCCTGATGAGGTGTCCCACCTGTGGTGTCTCCAATGTACAGTTCTGGGCACACCTCACTGCACTGTACTGCAGAAACCACATTGTTGAGGTAGTGTCTTGGGGTTTTGTCCTTGGGGTGAACCAGTCTCTGTCTGAGGGTGTTACCAGGTGTGAAGTAGACTCGGATGTTGTACTTACTGAAGATTCTCCTTAGTTTCTCAGATAATCCAGATATGTAGGGGACCACCATTTTGGTTCCATTTCCCTGTCTCTTCCCTGGGGTGTGGTCTACAGTTCACAACTCCACCTACAGTCCAGAGATAAATCTCCTGTTTTTCTTATCACCAGGCCAGAACTGAAGAAGCCTTTTGGATGAAAGTTGTAATGTCTTAGAGCTCCAAAAAAGTCCAGTTGCATATAATTTAACACTTTTGATTACCATGACCTTGATGAATAAGAATCTTCACAGACATACTCCATGTTTGTAGTTTTTGTGTTTTCTGTAGTTCTTGAAAGGGAGGCCAGTTTAGTTCTCCTGAGCTCAGCAGACAAGAGGAGCTCCTGGACACTCAGGACCACTGGGGGTGCACATCTGCACATGTGTCTACACACACACACACACACACACACACACCTGTAGTGATGGCGAGGTGAAGCTTCATAACACCTTGAAGCCTTCCAGCCAAAAGTGATCCATTTCCCGAGGCTTCAAATACACAGTGGGGACACCTACTGGTCAACACAATACAAGAAAAATTAAAACGTGAATACTTTGGTCTGAACACAAAAACAACCCAACGTGCCGTGTGGTTTGAAAACAGGCTAACTTTTCATGCACTGACTCCTGGTAGTCTAATACATGGGATTAATAGCAGAATAGCAGGCTACTAATACATTGTGATGTTTTGCAACTTTTTAAAGTTCATCACAGGAATTGAATCCCGGCCGTTAAATCAAAGGTTAGACACCTTAGTAAATACGTCACAACAGTACCTCGCTAAGTCTTTATGACCTAATCCTACAGCGTAGCGTTATGCTCTTTAGCTCATGTTCATGTCTAACATTACTGACTAGGAAGTCCTGCTGAAGTGCTTTTGTAATGAGATCAGTATAATATGATAAATAAGGAAATATGGAAATACATAAAGATGATGAAGATGGGAATGCTTGTGTGACAATGTTTGGAAGGTGGGATTCATTCTTTTAAAAAAAATAGTTAACTGAGTTAGTGAGTTTTGAATGGGACCTCATCTGGCACGCTTTGTGCTCGACACACTACACACAAGCACACACACACACACACACACAGTCCCACACACATATGAGCACGCATGTGACATACACGCGCACACACACACACGCACGCGCACACATGTGCAGCACACACACGCACTCCAGTGGTCCTAATGGTGTCTTTAAGCAGGCTGGTGATGTCATGATGCTACAAGTGACATCATTAGACTAACCTGTGATGTAGTGAAAGGTCACCAGTCTGGCCTGTGACATCATCACCCCCCCCCCCCCCCCCCCCGCCGGCTGCTGCAGCTAATGATGTTGCTATGGGACGCTGCTGCTATGGTGGTGTCTGTGGATGGGACATTTAATATCAGTCTACTCAGGAGGAGTGTGTGTATGTGTGTGTGTGTGTCTGTGTGTGTGTGTGCATGCATTTAATTTCTGATTGGACAAGACGCATTCCATGACTGGGTTATGTCATTACCAGACCTCCACCCTGACGCACACGTCCATCAGGGTATGAGGTGTGTGTGACATCAATGTGTGAGATTGTGTATGTGTGTGCCGTATCTGTGATCGCACAAATGGGCTCCTAACCTGCGTCTCATTTGGACACAGTGATTAGGTTTACTCGCTGCTCTACATAGAATGGCAACAGAATGGTGAGCTGGCGAGTCTGTAAGCTTTCTTTATGGACTTCAGGTGCTGAAGATGTTGTTTATTATGTTGAGTTTAGAGGTTTCAAATGAATTTCATTCTGTAACCCCTTTGGCTTGAGGCCTTTGAATCGATACAGAGACCCGAATCATAAAATGGCAGCTGAATCTGATGAGGGCAAGAAAACTTATGTTGGTTTTTATTTTCCTGTTTCTTGCTCTCATAATCTGCCTTTGGAGGCCTATGGAGGCCTATGTCATTTGGTTAGAAGGACTTTATGGAGGCCTATGTCATTTGGTTAGAAGGACTTTATGGAGGCCTATGTCATTTGGGTAGAAGGACTTTATGGAGGCCTATGTCATTTGGTTAGAAGGACTTTAAAACTCAAAATGAACAGCACTGGGAGGTTTTGAGTCGATTTTGAAGGCAGTTTCCATACTAAACAAAAATTGTCTACACACTAGCAAGGTTGCCATAACATCAATGTGTAGTGAAAGGTGTTTAGAGCGAATATTTGATCATTTGGGCTAAAACCAACTGTCGAGCTACACCAGAGATTAAAACAAAAACAAATCTTGCTTGCTTGTCTCACAGCATTAGAAAGGGGCAGAATTCTGTCCACAGGCAAAATCCAATAGAGAAATGATTTAGTATTCAGTATAAAGTATTTCATTTTCAGCACCTCAAAATGATGTAGGCCTGTACTGTCCTCTTTACAAACTTGTCCTCAAAATTTGAAACCCAAGACCATTTTCTAAATCTTATCTTTTTTTAAAATAGAATTGGACTAACCTAGGATTTTAAAAAGCCCTCACCAGCTCACTGCATTTACGCTGATAACAAGGGCCAGTGCTGACCAAAGGACTAGTGCTGACCAAAGGACTAGTGCTGACCAATGGACTAGTGCTGACCAATGGACTAGTGCTGACCAAAGGACTAGTGCTGACCAAAGGACTAGTGCTGACCAATGGACTAGTGCTGACCAAAGGACTAGTGCTGACCAAAGGACTAGTGCTGACCAATGGACTAGTGCTGACCAATGGACTAGTGCTGACCAAAAGACTAGTGCTGACTAAAGGACTAGTGCTGACCAATGGACTAGTGCTGACCAAAGGACTAGTGCTGACCAAAAGACTAGTGCTGACCAATGGACTAGTGCTGACTAAAGGACTAGTGCTGACCAAAAGACTAGTGCTGACCAATGGACTAGTGCTGACCAAAGGACTAGTGCTGACTAAAGGACTAGTGCTGACCAAAGGACTAGTGCTGACTAATGGACCAGTGCTGACTAAAGGACTAGTGCTGACCAAAGGACTAGTGCTGACTAATGGACTAGTGCTGACCAAAGGACTAGTGCTGACCAAAGGACTAGTGCTGACTAATGGACTAGTGCTGACCAAAGGACTAGTGCTGACTAAAGGACCAGTGCTGACCAATGGACTTAGTGCTGACTAAAGGACTAGTGCTGACCAAAGGACTAGTGCTGACCAAAGGACTAGTGCTGACTAATGGACTAGTGCTGACTAATGGACTAGTGCTGACCAAAGGACTAGTGGCTGACCAAAGACTAGTGCTGACCTAAAGGACCAGTGCTGACCAAAGGACTAGTGCTGACCAAAGGACTAGTGCTGACTAAAGGACCAGTGCTGACCAATGGACTAGTGCTGACTAAAGGACTAGTGCTGACCAAAAGACTAGTGCTGACCAAAGGACTAGTGCTGACTAAAGGACCCAGTGCTGACCAATGGACTAGTGCTGACTAAAGGACTAGTGCTGACCAAAAGACTAGTGCTGACCAATGGACTAGTGCTGACCAAAGGACTAGTGCTGACCAAAGGACTAGTGCTGACCAAAGGACTAGTGCTGACTAATGGACTAGTGCTGACCAAAGGACTAGTGCTGACCAAAGGACTAGTGCTGACTAAAGGACTAGTGCTGACCAAAGGACTAGTGCTGACTAAAGGACCAGTGCTGACCAAAGGACTAGTGCTGACCAAAGGACTAGTGCTGACTAAAGGACCAGTGCTGACCAATGGACTAGTGCTGACTAAAGGACTAGTGCTGACTAAAGGACTAGTGCTGACCAAAGGACCAGTGCTGACCAATGCCAGCTGTCTGTGCTAAAAGGCTGACAGATAATGTTGATGTTTTAGAATCAATGTGAAAGACTGTTTTGTCAATGCCAATAGCTTGGTTTAGCTGCTAGTGTGTTCCCGGCATAGGCTACTGGGAAGTGGGGGCTTTCTGATGTTCTTCTGATGTCTTGGCCAATCAAGCGTGATGCAGCCCCTCTAACATCAGAAACCTCCCAGTTCCCTGTGAGTTTCCCATAGTGAAAGACTGAAAAACAGTTGCCCAAAAGCTAATAACTATTTGCTAATGTTGTCAAAGTTAATGGCTTAGCCTAGATGCTCAGTGCTAAAGGTTGTTTGCTAATGTTAATGACTTGGCTTAGCTGCTCAGTGCTAAAGGCTGTTTGTTAATGCTACAGTAATGGCTTGGCTTAGCTGCTCAGTGCTAAAGGCTGTTTGCTAATGTTACAGTAATGGCTTAGCTTAGCTCCTCAGTGCTAAAGGCTGTTTGCCAATGTTACAGGCTGTTCTATAAGAGCATCAGTGGCTGCTAAGTATGCTAAGTGGTTAACTGCTAACTCTGCCAACCACAGGCTTTCACTTTCTGCTGGCACTATTCTCATCTCACGCTACACACAGTCAAACAACACATGTCTGTCTGCCTCCTGAGAGAGAGGGGGGTGATAAAGTTGGTATGATCAGTCCAGTCATTTAATAATCCAGTTCACTACTCTGTTGTTAATTATTATTTCTCTAATTGCCAAAGATAAACACTCTGTTCCATTAACTAGGCATATGTGCTCTGCCAGTCTGAGGCTTTAATACTGATGTTACTTCATTTGGTCTCAAAAATGGACAATCCAACTAAGAAACACCCTTAACCTTTAACCCTATACTGCCCTGAAAAACACCTTTAACCTTTAACCCTATACTGCCCTGAAAAACACCGCTAATGTTTTTACTGCCCTGAAAGACACCTTTAACCCTTTACTGGCCTGAAGGACACCTTTACTGCCTTAACTCTTTACTGGCCTGAAGGACACCTTTAACCCTTGACCCTTTACTACCCTGAAGGACACCTTTAACCCTTGACCCTTTACTGCCTCAAAGGGAGTTTGTTTTGCGCTTTTGGAAGCCAGACATTAATGACCAAACATCCTTTGAACAACAGGGGGCAGAGCAGTCAAACATCCTTTGAACAACAGGGGGGCAGAGCAGTCAAACACTATTTAAAAACAAAAGCACTGATTATGAGCAGAAATATGAATATGTACAAACATGAATGAATCACGTGCCTGTTCTCTCTCAGAATGCACGCACACACACACACACACACACACAGAGAGAGTTTCTATCGCTGTTTAATCTTCTGCTGTGTTCTTCTCTTTTGGCGAACGGACGTCCCCCTCCCCTTTTTTCCTCTTCTTCTCCACCCCTTTCTCTCTCTCCTTTCTCCCTCTTCTACCTTTTCTCTCACTCCTCCCTCTCTTCTATTCTTTCTCTCTCTCTCCTCTTCCCTTTCACCCTTTCTTTCGCCTTGTCTTTTTCCCCCACACACTTTTCTTCTTTTCCTCTTCCCTCCCTCTCCCTCCATCTCTTCCTTCTTCCCTCCCTTCCTCTCCCTCTCTCTTTCTTTCTCTTTTTCTCTCTCTTCCCCTCCTTCCCTCCCTTCCTCTCCTCCCTCTCTCGCTCTCTTTCTCTCTCTCTCCGGCAGTCATCTCTGTGTTCGGCGTATGACATCCTGCAGTGCCGTCTGCGGCCAGTAGAGGCCACCGTGTGCACACTGCTCAAGAACCTCAACAACACAGAGACAGAGAGAGAGAGAGGGATGGAGAGAAAAGAGAGAGAGAAAGGGATGGAGGGAAGGATGGAGAGAGAAGAGACAGAGACAGGGATGGAGAGAGAGGGGGAGGTGAAGAAAGGAAAAGAGAAGATGGAAGATGAAGAGAGAGAGGTGGAAATGGAGAGAAAGAACAAGAGTGAGGGGGAGAGAGAGAAAGAGAAAGTGAGAGAGGCCTCTCTGGCCCCACCCCCTACCTGGCGTATCTGGGATCTGATTGGTTCCTGCCTGCTCCACCTACTCTGCCTCCTGATGCTCTTTCTGGCTTACAGCTGGAGTGAACTTGCTTAACACACACACACACACTCACACACTCACACACACACACACACACACACACACACTCACACACTCACACACACACACACACTAGGGTCATTGTGATAGATATTCTCTAGACTGCACTGTTGGCCACTGTGTTTCAGGCTTCAGTGGTGCCACACAGCAGCATGCAGGGCCTGGACTCCCAGACGGCACGCCAGCAGAGTAATCAGGAGCTTGGATTCCCACTGGGCCGCTCTCTCTGCTCACTGTTGACTTTGCACACAATGAGACGGAGTTTGAAAAAGGAGAATATTGTCCATGTAAAGGAGGCATAGAATGGAAACCCCTTTTGCCTTGGCTCTGATGAATCAGGAGGGCAGTGGGTGAACAGGAGGGATGGTTGGGCCCTCCTTCATATAGAAATCGCCTCTGAAACATGGGGGAAATACACATGCTGTACATTTATGCATTTAGCAGTCAGCTATTAATTACATCAGGGCTGATCTGCCCTAGAGCAACTGAGGGTTAAGTGCCTTGCTCAAGGTCACAACGGTGGCAGCCTGATTGGAACCCCCAATTTCCAGGCTACTAGCATGTCAGCCAGGCTCTTTAATGGCCTTTAATGGCTAAGCCACCACTGCCAAAGCTTGTATGTGATGTCAGACAGCACAGAGCAATTGGAGTTCAACTGTGGTTGCCAAAGGGGAAACCATTAAGCCCAGATTTCAGTACCCAGCCAAAAGGTGAGATTTTAATTAGGCTTATAAAATTGTACTTGAGCTTATTTTTGAGAAATTAAAGTTATATTCTGTTTTAATATCAGAGAACAAGGTATAATACTCCACTCATCCATTCTGTGCCCCCTTTAAAAAGCCTTTAACATGCCGTCAGTAGGTTTGCACACCACATCACATAGCCAGAGTAGAGTCCTTGGTCAGTCATAGCTGCATAGAGGAACACTTGGTGACCTTGAACAACAGGGCTATGGACTGATTCACACCAGATTTCTCCTTTAATGGGTAAACTGTAGGTCTGGATGAAACAGGGTTTATGTGAGTAGCTGTGAGTAGCTGTGTGGATTCAGGTCCTGCATGTGAGTCATTTGACATTCCAAACACATTGTCTGGGTGGGGAGATTGGAGATCGCTTAAGGTGTTTACATGCATTTTAAAAGCTCGATTTTAGTGTATGTAGTCGGATTTAGACAGTAATTTGATTTTCTCTTAGTGCATGTACAACCACTTACTGAACACACACACAGACACACACACACACACACACACACACACACACACACACACACACAGACAACAGTAACTAAGACAGAATTTATTCACACACACACACAACATACACACACGGACGTGAACACACACCATATACAGCATATTCATGCTACTCTATCGCTGTTTAACACGCACACACACACGCACGCACACACACACGCACGCACACACATGCACGCACACACATGCACGGGAACACACACATGCACACACAACCACCTACACATAGATACACACACACACGCACGCACACACATGCACGCACACACGCACACATGCACACACACATACCTAATTACTTACTAATATTATAGGGTGATTTATAAGATTATGTATTATTATGAGTATATATTACTTATTGTTAAGTCATATGTAATGTAATTATTTGTTGGTTTGTAAAAGTAAGATTATCAGTTTGTTGTCAGTAATAATTAGTTAATGATTTAATGCAGAATATAACCAACCTACACGTTCACAGAACATTGTTTCACACACACACATGCACTCAACGAGCAATATCACAGACATACAGTACATACACACACACACACACACACACTCACATACACACACACACACACTCACATACACACACACACACACTCACATACACACACACACCCCTCTTTCATTTCTTATTTTCATGACCTCTTTATGACTTACTTCCTCATTCATGTGTCAGTGAGGAGTTGCTGTAAAAGCACTTTTATGATCACACACACACACACACACACACACACACACACACACACACACACACACACACATATCAGAGTCCTGCACCGGTTGGGTACCCACACAATATTGCTGAAATGGTTGGTAAATGTTGTGGAATTTTACAAGCTGATATGCGGACGGATAATTAGTTACATACGGGCAGGTAATTAATTACATACGGGCTGGTAATTAATTACATACGGGCGAGTAATTAATTACATACTGGCTGGTAATTAATTACATACGGGCAGGTAATTAATTACATACGGCCTGGTAATTAATTACATACGGGCTGGTAATTAATTACATACGGGCTGGTAATTAATTACATACGGGCGAGTAATTAATTACATACTGGCTGGTAATTAATTACATACGGGCAGGTAATTAATTACATACGGGCTGGTAATTAATTACATACGGGCAGGTAATTAGTTACATACGGGCTGGTAATTAATTACATACGGGCAGGTAATTAATTACATATGGCCTGGTAGTTAATTACATACGGGCAGGTAATTAATTACATATGGGCAGGTAATTAATTACATACGGGCAGGTAGCAGGTGAATCAAAGCAGTATTGTAGCCTGCAGAAATAACCTATAGCCTCAGTGAAAATACTTATGAATATAAGACCTTCCCCAACATGGCAGTGATCACACAGAGGGACGTCTAGTCCTAAATGATCCCACTATTTTTAAGTTCAGTATCGAGTTTATCTATTGATAACCTATCTGAGTTTATCTATTGATAACCTATCTGAGTTTATCTATTGATAACCTATATGAGTTTATCTATTGATAACCTATCTGAGTTTATCTATTGATAATTTGAACTCAGGTTGAGTTTTGCATCGTGAAAATGCGCTGCATGAAAAAGAGGTGAGTTACTGTTCATTCTATTAAAATCTGTTCATTCTATTAAAATCTGTTCATTCTATTAAAATCTGTTCATTCTATTAAAATCCAAAGGCCCCATTAATGCGAAATGTTCAAGAAAATGTAATGTACTGAATGTTAACGGGTGGGTGTGGTGCTGTACTGATCTCCAAAAGTGGACCTGTGCAGGACTCTGACACACACACACACACGGGAGCACACACACGCACACACACACGCGAGCATGCACACACACACACGCACACACACACATGTGCGCACACACACACGCACACGCACAGACACACACGCACACACCTGTTTTTTCTCTTATTTTCATGAATGAGAAATAAGGAAGTAAGTCATTAGGGTCACTTCAGGTCATTTCCATCAGCTCTCTTTGACTTACTTCCTCATCTCATGAAATGTTGTCATATCTAAATTCACACACACACACACTATCTCTCTCTCTCTCTCTCTCTCTCTCACACAAACACACACTATCTCTCTCTCTCACACACACACACTATCTCTCTCT
The DNA here is from genome assembly GCA_015244755.2 of Tenualosa ilisha. Classification (NCBI taxonomy): domain Eukaryota; kingdom Metazoa; phylum Chordata; class Actinopteri; order Clupeiformes; family Clupeidae; genus Tenualosa; species Tenualosa ilisha. The sequence goes on along the minus strand of PYXC01001583.1, from coordinate 563,923 downwards.
CTCTCACACACACACACACACACACACACACACACTATCTCTCTCTCACACACACACACACACACACTATCTCTCTCTCACACACACACTATCTCTCTCTTTCTATCTCTCTCTCTCACACACACACACACACTCTCTCTCTCTCACACACACACACACACACTCTCTCTCTCACACACACACACTCTCTCTCTCACACGCGCACACACACACACTCTCTCACACACATTTTAAGTGTCCATGAGGAGTTCACATACAAGCTTGTTTAAAATCACACACACACACATATTACATACACACACACACACATACAGGTTAAAAGCACCAACTGACTCTGCTGTGTATATGCATATACAGCATCTTTTATACATGTACAGGATCTTTGTCACACACAAGTCGTGTGTGTGTGTGTGAGCGAGATCAGGCCATTGTATATGGTGTGTGTGTGTGTGTGTGTGTGTGTGTGTGTGTGTGTGTGTTGCATATGAAGGGCTATAATACTGGCTGCCGTTGCCACCTGCCAAACTCAAACACCTCCCCATCCCACCTGTCTCACCTTCTCTTATCTGATTGGCCACTGGCAACTGTGTGCTCTGATTGGGTTGTGGAAAAATCACCATTTTGCACGTGAGTGTGAGTGTGTGTGTGTGTGTGTGTGTTTGATCAACGTGAAGTGTGATAATGATGATGACGATGACAAATAAATGCAAAGTTTTGACAGCTGGTTTTAATGATTGAGTATTGATTGATGAGTATTTGTCCTCTGTACACACACACACACACTCACACACACACACACACACTCACACAGATGGTTGACTGTTTCTGGTAATTAGCTCTTACACTGGTAAACCATTGCAGCGAGGCTATAGCGACGAGCTAAAGGAGCATGGAGCTTATTAGTCAGGCTTACTTTGGAGAGTAAACCAGTAGAACTACACTGTACAACTAATCCTTCTGCCTAATGTCAATCTAGCCCACCATTCTTTGCTTCCTGAAGCAAAGCCCTTCTGAGACCTAGCGCCCACTAGTGGCCAGACTAGCCAGTCATGTATTAGATGAAATGGTGTAAGAATATCCATCATGTCCCCACACACACACACACAGCTTGTTTTGTTCCCTGGGACTGTGGATGTTGGGGGTGTGTGTGTGTGTGCAATAAACTCATGTCCCATGTTCTTTCTTTTCATTTCTTTTCTCTGCAATGTTTTGGATTGTTATCTCTCTCTCTATCTCTCTCTCTCAGGCGAAGTTGTGTCTTCCTCACCACGTGCTGGAGGAGAGGGGTGTGTTAAAAGTGTGTGTGACGGTGCAGGCCCTCATGGAGACGGCAGAAACACTCTAAAAGACACTCTCTCTCTCCCTCTCTCACACACACACACACACTCACACACACCTGGATGCACCTTGCCAGCTGGGGAGATTGGCCACACACTTGCTCCTTTAAACACACATACAAACACTCCAGCTTCAAGCATGTACACACACACTCACTCTACACACCCCTCCTGAAATACATGTACACACACACTCACTCTACACACCCCTCCTGAAACACATGTTTGTTCACTTTAACGTGTGTGGATACAGACTGTAAGGCCAACTCTTAAAAGCTCTATTTGAGACAAGCATTGTGTTTGTGTGTGAGTGTGCGTGCGTGTGAGTGTGTGTGTGCGTGTGAGTGTGTGTGTGCTTGCACATGCGTGTGTGTGTGAGTGTGCGCGTGAGTGTGCGTGCGTGAATGTGTGCGTGAGTGTGTGTGTGTGTGTGTGTGTCCGGTCCACATATGGAATTCAGCACTACTTTTCACAGCATTGAATCTTCTTACTTGTATGTTACGTTTCTATTGTTTTTAGATGTAAAGTTTATTAAAAAAACATTTAATGTTTTTATTCTGCTTGTGTGTTTGTAAGAACTGTCTTTTAATTTATTTTACCTTTGTATGTGAAGTGTGTATGGCCAGTGTGTGTGAAGTGTGTATGGCCAGTGTGTGTGAAGTGTGTATGGCCAGTGTGTGTAAAATGTGTATGGCCAGTGTGTGTGAAGTGTGTATGGTCAGTGTGTGTAAAGTGTGTATGGCCAGTGTGTGTGAAGTGTGTATGGTCAGTGTGTGTGAAGTCTGTATGGCCAGTGTGTGTGAAGTGTGTATGGCCAGTGTGTGTGAAGTGTGTATGGCCAGTGTGTGTTAAGTGTGTATGGTCAGTGTGTGTAAAGTCTGTATGGCCAGTGTGTGTGAAGTGTGTATGGTCAGTGTGTGTGAAGTGTGTATGGCCATTGTGTGTAAAGTTTGTGTGGTTCCTGATAAAGTTTCTAAGCTCACTGTAAAGTAAATGGTAAATGGACTGCATTTATATTGCGCTTTTCCACTCCTATGAGTACTCAAAGCACTTCACAGAGTGTGCCTCACATTCACCCACTCACACACATGCATTCACACACCGGTGGCAGAGGCTGCCATGCAAGGTGCCAACCTGCCACCGGGAGCAATCTGGGGTCCAGTATCTTGCTCAAGGACACTTCGATGGGGTCAGCCACAGTGGGGCTCGAACCTGCAACCCTACCACCTGCGCCACCACCGCCCACAGGGATACACAGAGCGGAGTGTGTATCTTACCTGATGCAGACGCCTCACAACTTGTGTTTGTGTGTTAAGGGGAGGGGGTTCAGCAACAAGCTTGCAAAAGAACCGACCCGCTTCGTAGATAACATTTAATTATTGATTTTATTTAGTGCTGGCCCTACATCCCTGCCACCATAAAACTCTGATTGAATGACCTTTAAACTGTAATTAAACAACCAGAAAACACAAATTAAATGACCATAAAACTGTAATTAAACGACCTCAAAACTCAAATTAAACGAACATAAATCCCACATGAAATCACCTCACTGCTGGTCAGCTTGGCTCAACAGGTTTGTGTCTTTGGTTTCTTACTGTAAAGGCCCGGGGAGAAAGAAATGTTCCTGCTGGTGCCATTCAATAGGCAGAAGTGCGCAGGAAAAAAAATCCTCATAAACTGATTTATACTGTTAGTTGTAGGCCAGTCATCAAGGCTTGTTATCTGAACCATTCCTGCTAGATGCTTTCTTCGATCCCCTTTTGCCTTTCAACACTGCAGGATATACTGATGATGATCATGTTGGCAAGGCAATGGTCTTAAGTCTAGATTTGAAACTGCCAACAGAAGCCATTTCTGACGTCTTCATGAAGCCGGTTACAAAGTGAACTGCATAGCAGCTGAAAGCTGCTTCACCACACTTTGTTTTGACAGCAGGTTTTACCAGCAAATGTTTCTCCTGTGACCTGAGAGACCTTAGTGGTGTGTATTACTGAAACATGGCAGATAGGTATAATTAGATCCCATTTAGTGATTTAAACACAAGCAGCAATGCTTTAAAATCAGTTCTGTAACTTACAGGAAGCCAATGCAGGGACTTTAGAATGGGAGTAATGTGGTCAGTTGAAGCTGTTTGATGGTCTTTTTAGGAAGTTCTGTGAAAAGACCATTGAGGTAATCAACCCTAGTGGATATAAAGTCATGGATGAGTTTCTAAATCTTTTTTTGATATTTGACCTCTTATTTTGGAAATGTTTTTAGGTGATAAAACGCTAAATTAGATTGCTTTCATGTGAGTGTTTAAGTTTAGATCACTGTTAATAATGACCCCAGAATTGTTTAACAGTCTCTTTGGCTTTTAGATTCTTTGTGTCGAGGACAGTAGCAATCCTGAGTCTTTCCTCTTTTTCCAAATATTATTACTTCAGTTTTGTCTTAAACTGAAGGAAATTGTGTGACATTCAGTTGTTAATTCGGTCCATACACTGAGAGACATTCAAGGGGCACGTAGTCATTAGGTGACAAAGCAAAGTGAATTTGCGTGTCATTAGCAGATTCTGATGGTTGACTTGAGGTCTGTGAGTG
>PYXC01001583.1:527500-550000 GCA_015244755.2 Tenualosa ilisha | reverse complement strand
CATGTCAACCCTACACACACACACACACATACACAGATGATGAAGTTCTGCTCTGTACATGTCAACCCTACACACACACACACACACATACACAGATCATGAAGTTCTGCTCTGTACATGTCAACCCTACACACACACACACACACACACACACACATACACAGATCATGAAGTTCTGCTCTGTACATGTCAACCCTACACACACACACACACACACACACACACACACACACACACACATATAATGAAGTTCTGCTCTGTACATGTCAACCCTACACACACACACACACACCTGCACTCACACTAAACACACTCATACACACACACCTGCACTCACACTAAACACACTCATACACACACACCTGTACTCACACTAAACACACCCATACACACACACCTGTACTCACACTAAACACACTCATACACACACACCTGTACTCACACTAAACACACCCATACACACACATCTGTACTCACACTAACACACTCATACACACACATCTGTGCTCACACTAACGTTTCATTAAGTGTCTGGTGTACAGGTTATTTTCCATTCCTTTACCAGCTGGCCTGGTCTGATGTAGCAACACTGACTGATAAGAACAGAGCTGAAGCGACCTTTGACCTCTGAGCCTGCCAGTGTATCAGCGTCACTCCAGATATTATTTATTTCCTGCCACTGAAACACAGAGTTGAAGACTATCAGACACAGGGGTGTCATCCCATTCAAAGCGCTCTTGCCAAACACAGAGTTGAAGACTATCAAACGTTTCAAACGTTCTCTGCAATTCTAATGTGTTGCACATATTACAGATGGTCATAGAGCAGTTAGGTGTAGTGTGGAACACGTGCAATAGTCTACTCAACACAGGCAGTTAGGTGTAGTGTGGAACACGTGTAATAGTCTACTCAACACAGGCAGTTAGGTGTAGTGTGGAACACGTGCAATAGTCTACTCAACACAGGCAGTTAGGTGTAGTGTGGAACATGTGTAATAGTCTACTCAACAACACAGGCTGGTCCAGCACTTGTGGATCAGTCCTAGAAGCATATTCATATTCATATTCATATTCATAGGACCAGGAGGGTCTGGGGAATTTTTTTGAAAATTAGATGCAATTTCCTGCATTCTGGTGCATTTTGACAGGTTGTTAAGAAAGAGTTTTATAGCAATTACAGCAATTACTCCCCTAAAGCATGACGGCACTAAAGGACTAAAGCGCTACAGCACGCCCAATATCTGGCTTGTTAACTGGTTGTCATGACAGCACTAAAGTGTCTCTGACCCTCAAACTCAGCAGGGGCGCTAGGAAGAGGAGTGGGAAAATGTGACACACAGCAGCAGCTAGCTTTTCAGTTTCAATTCAGTTCAGTTTGATTTCTACAGCGCCTTTTCCAATAGTATTGTCTCATGGCGCTTCACAGAAGGAGCACCCAAGAGCAACAGGGGCAGGAAAAACTCCTTTATGTTCAGTTAATCTAGGAAGAAACCTTGGGCAGATCCACGACTCAAGGGGCCAACCCAACTGCCAGGGGTCATGCAGAAAGGTTCATAATAGAGTATTATCCCACTTTACATTACATGGTAGTCAGTCCATAGGTGGTTATCAGGAATTATGGCTGGACAATGTAGCAGTGGACAGACATAGTGTTAAACTCAAGGAGTGAGATGGTCATGGGGGTAACAATAAGGGTCCATTGGACAGTGCCATTGTGAGGGGGGTCAGTCACAAAGCCTCAGGGAGGGACTCAGGCCTGGGATGGGCGTCTAGGGAGGGACTCTAGGATTTAGCTCGTTTCAGTTTCACTCTGCATAATTCAGCTGGCTGCCAACTTATAGTTACTTGGTCCATGTTGTATCAAAGGTTCACATTCTTTTTTCAACTGACAGCGCACAGTAGAGCAAGTAGAGATCGGGACACACACACACACACACACACACACACCTGTGACCAAGTAGAGGAGAGGACAGGACACACACACACACACACACATACACCTGTGACCCAGTAGAGGAGAGGACAGGACACACACACACATACACCTGTGACCCAGTAGAGGAGAGGACAGGACACACACACACACACACACACACATACACCTGTGACCCAGTAGTGGACAAGACACATACAGACACACACACACATCTAAAAGCCAATAGAGAGAGAGACACAGACACAGACACAGACACAGACACACACACACACACACACCTGAGAGCCAGTAGAGGACGGGGCACTTGGTGCTCTCTGCTTTGGGTGGCAGGTAGATGGCAAACTTCATCTTACACTTCAGCTCCGAGCTGCAATACAGATTCAGTTTTACTCTCACACACACACACACACACACACACACACACACACACACACACACACACACACACACACACACACACACTTCAGCTCCGAGCTGCAATACAGATTCAGTTTTACTCTCTCCCTCTCACACACACACACACACAGACATACACACACACTTCAGCTCCGAGCTGCAATACAGATTCAGTTTTACTCTCTCTCTCTCTCACGCACACACACACACACACTTACACACACTTCAGCTCCGAGCTGCAATACAGATTCAGTTTTACTCTCTCTCTCTCTCACACACACACACACACACACACACACACACTTCAGCTCCGAGCTGCAATACAGATTCAGTTTTACTCTCTCCCTCTCACACACACACACACACAGACATACACACACACTTCAGCTCCGAGCTGCAATACAGATTCAGTTTTACTCTCTCTCTCTCTCTCACACACACACATACACACACACACACTTCAGCTCCGAGCTGCAATACAGATTCAGTTTTACTCTCTCTCTCTCTCACACACACACACTTTAGCTCCGAGCAGCTATACAGATTCAATGATGTTCTCACACACAGACAGCTTCTCTCTCTTCAAACACATGCACGCACACACGCACGCACACACGCGCACACACACACACACACACAGTTGGCGCTCACCTCTCGTGCTCAAACACCTTCTGGTAGCCGCCGAAGCACTTGTTGGAGGATACCTGTACCAGCGCCATGGTTACCTACACACACACAAACATCAGTGGTCATTAGGCATGGACTGCATGTCATGCGCACACACACACACTAGTGCCAATGCAGCATGTTAGAGCTGCAACAGCCTCATTCACCTCTCACAACACACACACACACACACACACACACACTTTACAGTATGCACACACTAGACAGACGGTTGAACGTGTGATGGTGTCGGGCAGGTCTGTGGCTCAAACAGGAGCAGTAGTTAAATATCGGCAGATATCTGCTGGGTCGTTTGTGGCCGACTGAACATGTTGATGGTAATGGAACCTTTAACAACAGCGGTCAGTCAGTATCGCAGTCAGTTTGCTAAAGATGGTCCTGAGTGTGGTGCATGAACCAGCCCCCATGATGGGTGCACGCACGCACGCACACGCGCGCGCACACACACACACGGCCAGGGGTCTTCAACCAAAATCAACATGGCTGAGAGCTAGCTGCTATTTCACATTGGTCTTATTGATGTTCCTGGAGATAAGTGACACACTTGCAGCACAGAACAAACACTCATCTACAGCGTCAGTACAAAACAAACACTCATCTACAGCGTCAGTACAGAACAAACACTCATCTACAGCGTCAGCACAGAACAAACACTCATCTACAGCGTCAGTACAGAACAAACACTCATCTACAGTGTCATGTGATTCCTTACCATGGAAAGAATCCTTTTGTGTCTGACATGCCAGATGTTTGAATTTGAGTTCATAGAGATTTTTGCAAGTTTAATACGTTTTGTGACTATGTGGTGTGATTTTGACTGTTAGGAGACATTTCCTGACCCTTGCTACTCAAGCAGATGGTGAGCTACCTGTTGGAGACCCCTGCACTAGACACACGCGACCTCTTGGTGTGTTTAGCCAAGCACGTAATAAAACAAAATATCTATATTGCATAAAATAAAATATCTATCCATGGAGTCGGGCTAAGAGGTGTGCAACAGGCACGCATGTAGGCTCCACCCAGGGTGCTCCAACTTTAGTGTCCCCTGGAAACTAAACTTTATGCTGACCTGGCTAATGGCTAACGACTTGGCCACGACGCTTCTACAACACAACACCCTTCTCAAACTCTCTCTCTCACACACACACACACACACTTGCACATAGAGACGCATGCGGTAATAAATCAGGAGCATGAAAAGGATCTTCAGTAATGAAGTTGCTTTCGGCAGCCAGCTAACAGCCGTGCGGAGAACACATGAATGACACGAAGCATCTGAGAGCTGCATTACGCATCTAATCTGGCTCTGGCTTTGCACTGCAAAACAGGCCACGCCGTGCAGCTGTCTGAGGTTTAACGTTAACGGTACTACACGCTGCGGAAGATGCAAAGAGACGAGACACGCAGTCGTGCACTAACGTTAAGCGCGCTGAGCTGTCAAACCACTCGGTTTCGGAGCCCCAGACGGTCGTGTGGGAACGTGCATGTCGACTGCAAAACCATGAACAAAGTTTTGTCTTACTTCGTTTCAGACAGAAATGCTTTTTCTTCGTGTCTCCGTTAACGTCACAGCTCTCCGGGTCTTGTCAGAGACACTCTGATAGGTCCTTTGCAGGCAGGAAGCCAGGGCAGTCTTCAGCTCAACGTCAGGGGCAACGTCTTACGTAACAGACACGCCCCCTGCAAAAGGCGAGAGATACTCTAAACCACCAGATAACGCTGTTTTACTGAGGACCACAGAACCTTGCAATCCTCAACTTTTTGGCCAGAACTCATCTAGAACCAGAACTCATCTGCCATTTCCTAAAATGCCTACTACATACCACTGGTATACTGATTTCTGCAGAAAGCAGTGTGTGGCATGCAGTACATGACAAATGACAAACAAGTGTAACTTTTCACCTTTAAAATGACGTTTCATCTTAGGCATTTTATTTGAAAAAATAACTTCATCTGTCCTTCGAACAAAACCAGAATTTTCCAAGCCAAGGACTTTTTTAAAATGTTATTTAAAGTGGGCGTGGTTGACCCATGATTGACAGCTGTTGCTGCAGATAGCACTTCCCAGCCCCACAGCGTTGTTCATTATGAAGCTGTTGGGTTTACTGTGGGTTGTGAAGTTCGTTGTGTATCAAACCTAAAATCATGCTATCGCAGATTATAGTCTAATTAAAACATGTCAACAGTAATGCCTTTTTCTGATGATTGTACTGTCCGTTGGCTTTAACTTAACTTTAACAGGCTGTCAGTTGGGAAGTTTTTAGTTGTTGTTTCGGTAAGCCTAATACTAGCATGCTAACATTCTCCTATTCCCCCTGTATTTAGCACCTTTGCTAGTTAGCTATATGGAATGCTCCTGTTACTTCTTGTTTGCCCGGCATGCTGGGAGTAGTGATTCTTTACGGTTTATTAAATATAAAATGTGTTTGTGTGGCGTGACTGTTCTGTCTGTTCTGTTTATGTGCATATGGCGATTGCATTTTTAATGTAGACAGTTTTAACCCACGTTATAATTTTAGCCACCTTTGTGTTGTAGACTATGTCTTTCTGTGTCTGTCCGTTCATGTGCGACCACTGGAGATAATTCTGTTAAACCGAAAACTACGGCAGCGAAGACAATTAACGTTTCTTATTGCTGACAATCAACTTTCTGCTTGCTTTGTCACAATATGTTAATCGTAGATAACAAACGGTAAAAGTAACGTCATTTACCTTACCTGGTCATCCTCATTACTGCATCATGACGTTTACAATGTTCGATATTTCCTGGATGAATATGATTCCCTTTTTCAGTCATATTGCTGTTGTAATTACTGTTGTGAGGCATTATGTTTTGCTTGAGTGGCAGCAAAACATTAGCTTTAGCTCATGCCTAAGTTGGGAACAACTTGTTAAAGCAGACATTTAAGGGAGCTTCGTTTTTCAAGTCTGCAACTACTTGCTCAGTAAATATGACACCATCAGAACATTTGGAGGGCTGTTAAAATCATAGAGTACAGATAGTTAGTAACCTTAACTTGTACTTAGCATTATCATTACCTTCAATTTCACTGGACTATTTTCATGTGGCCAACATGAGTTTTTGGCATGTCACTTATTTTTTTTTGTAATTTAGCTAATAGACCTAGTCCTATTCTGTTGATGCACATTTCTAGATTTCATGAAGACAAGATTTCATGTTTTAAGTAATGACAGGTTAAGATCACACAGACATGTTCACAAGTCAACAAATCTTCAACATTAAAGCAGGGCTGACACATGACTGCAACATTTAGTACTGTGAGATAAGAATCCATTCATACTCAAAAAGTGTGTCTAAAACATAAAACGGCATCATATGCGTCCCTGGACAGAGTAAGGTTGGTGGTCTAAACAGGGAAAATGAAAACATTTCAACTGAGTTCAGGGACATCCACATGGAGTGGCTTCAGTGCTGCAAGTTATGAGAGGCCACATAATCTAAAAACAGTGACATGCACAGATTCAGTTGTGTTAATTTGGTAACATTAACAACGCAAGTATACATACATTGACAGTCCCAGGTCACATACAATCCAAAGTGTGAGTTTAGTAATATTGACCAGTGGCCAGTGAAGTGGCACATGCACTGTCCATGGCAGATTCAAATACAGTAACGTTCTCTGTCCAAGCATGGGTTTAGTCACGCTGGTTCATTGTTGACAACACAAACTTTGACAATATGGACACTCCTTACGCATCCAAGGTCGTTTGCACCACAGTGGATGAGTTGGACATTTGAACATATCAACTGAAGACAAGGAGAAAGGCATCCCACTGCAGCCCATCCCCGCCTAACCGTTTCATCTGGGCAGTCAGGTCAGTTGCAGATTCATAGCAACAAAAAAATTGTGCTGCACTATTGTTGATGGTATGTGCCATTTTTCTGCTGTTTTGGGACACTTGCCAACAGTTCCACGAAATTCAGCATGTCATGTCAGACTGCTACTTGTGATTGATAGCGCCAGACTAAACCATTTGTGTTGGAGTAACCTTACCAGTCGTACAATAGTCCTACAGTTGAAAGGCCATAGGAGCATAACCTTAAGTTAAGCTGACATTCTATAATGAATTGTTATGCTGATACATTCATTATAACCAAACAAATGGCACAGAGCAGTCCGGTCTAAGAGTCACGGGACAGTGTGGTGGAGATGACACTGGACAAGAAGCAAGTGGCACATCCCAGCAACAATACCTGCCAACTCTCTGCCACTTCGGCCAGTTCCTACCCAGGACCAACTTCCCACTGCCCCTTCTGGTGAAAGTTGTAGTGAAAGTCACTGGTGCTGGATATGAAGAAAAACAAACCAAACAAATGGCATGAAATGGCAACCCCATAATTTACAGTCCTGCAAACCTTGTAACCATTCATGCACCATGCCTGATCGAAGACATTAATAATGCAACTTAAAAGAAGATTTATGTAACATAGTAAATTGCAACTTTTGTCAGAGACACTGAAACAGGTAACTACGTGTGTAAATCTCAGAGAGGGCAAATCTTAAGCAAGTGAGGGATGATGGCTTAATTTAGGGGTCTCCAACAGGTAGCTCGGGAACAACCAGTAGTTCCTCACCTGCTTAAGAGTAGCTCTCCAAAGGATTTTTTTACATGTCCCAAGTTGCTAACCAGTTTTAAAACCGACACTTTTTGAGCTCTATATATTTAGGTTATGCTGCTAAAGTCTGACAGTGCATGGAAACTTTGATGGCCAAATATGTGCTCCATAAGTCGCTGAAACGTTCCTGGAGTGGTACACAATCCAAAAGGTATTCTATTGAACTTGAAGAGCCCAAAGGGTGGACATTTTCTCTTTGTCCTTTTTGCTTACAGAGACTTCATTATATTCCAAAGTGCTGTACAAAGTGGCTCCACTCAGGACACTCAAGGACTCCTCTATCCTAGCTGGCTGGAATGCATCCTTACAAGTTTCAGAGTTTAACTGTCGATAATCCACACAGTCGAATCAACTTTCTTTTGCACCACCACAATCGATGAGGCATAGGGACTACAACTGGGTCGGACTAGGTTCTGATCTAGTAGCTCCTGGACATGCTTCTTGATAAGTCATACTGCAAGGGTGGGAAGGTGGTACTGTTGTTGCACTGGGGCATCATCAAGCAAGGCTTGAGCATCCTGCTGGTCTTGGTCTGACAGGGTAGGCCAGTCAGTGAGATCTCGACACCATCATTGCCCTCAGACTCGACTGACTGAATGAAGATTACCTGCTCGCCATGAGCTTGCTGGTATTCAAAGTGGATGGATAAATTTGTGGTTGGCAATATGGCCATATGCAGTTCTTCAAGCATGGTCTTCAGCCAAAGCCACTGGTCTAGTTTCCAAATATTAATGACTGGCACCTGAACACTGTCACAGGTGACTGAGAGATAAGCTGTGGGCACGAGCAAATTGCCAGGTAGTTGGCCGTCCACGAAGGACACTGGTTCTAGGAGAGCTGAGGACAGCGTGGAGCCCAGACCCTGATGGCAAGTGGCCGGAAATAACTTCATGGACCAGCTGACACTTGTGCTGCTGGGCCCTGCTGTACTCGGACTTGGCCCACCTTCCCAGTCTCCAGGGCACGTTTCAGCTGTTGGCATTCTGCCTCCCTCTGCCTGCCTGTCGGACATCAAGGATTGAAAAAGGGCACTTACATTGTCTAAAAATAATTCTTTGTAGCAATTTTGTGTGATGTTTATACTGAGGAAGCCAGCATAGAAGAATTCTTTTGAGACTGGGCAGTTGGTCAGTTGGTTTTGATAACCGAGATGCTCATTTTAGGAAGAGTCCGGCCAAGCAAATGTACGTCTAACTCAAGATACTCCAAGTAGGGTATCTTTAGGCCATTGGCAGCCTTCAAAGTAAGTCAACTCCAGGCCTGCTGCCACTTGATGTCTGGCAGAAGATGCTGGGCAGAAGTGAGCTATATGACCAGGCTGGGAACATTGGAAGCAGATGGGTTTCCCCTCAACATTAAACCGATAGCGAGGACCCTGGGTCTAGATTGCTCTAGATAGGGAGAGAAAGAGACAAGAGGAAACAAGAGAAAATGACAAAATCAACCCAGTAAAATGGAAAGAAATCAGGCAGAGAACAGTAAAAGAGGCAATCTATTCCCACACATCTCAACGCCCGTGCTTGAATCTCAAATAGTTTTGGTGATATTATAGTCTGAAGTTGCCAAAAATGCTCACAGGCACTTTTTTGAGAGGGAGTGGGTGTATTCTAAGATATGTTTTTCATAGAAATCCTTGAGATACTGAGGTATAATTTTGCACACCTTCCTTTGAGATGTGTGGACACATAATAAGAAAATGAGTCAATTCTGAGGGGCTCGAGTCAGAGTCATTGGTCCATTTGACATGGAATGACCTCACAACATTACGTAGAGCTGCACTTTATTGCAGAAATATGTATTCAGAAAAGAAACTGCAATATAAGTGCATCTGTTTGTGTTATAATTGCACATAAGTGTTTTGTGAAGGGTATAGAGGCTCCCGTTCTGGAGAAACTGGTTTTGAGTTGTTCCTCTCTGCTCAAGCAGAACAGGTTATCATTGTAAGAAGTTGCTGAACCCCTGCTCTGTCTCAGGTGTTTTTTCCTGTAAGAGTTGGTATGTACTGTTTCTGTCTTATGTGGGATTCTTCTTGGCAGGAGCTGTTTCCTCATTTGCATCTCTCTCTCTCTGTCACACACACAACACACACACACACTCACACACACATGCACACACACTCCTACACACACACACACACACACACACACACTCAGACACACACACACACACACACACACACACACACATGCAAAGCACACAGAGACCAAAACTATTTTTACTGAATTCTGCCCCACCCATGTTCAATTTATTTCATACTAATTTCCATGGCAATCAGGAGGCAACATTTTAAAAATAGTGTGTTAAAGCAACACACACTACAAACACTGAAGCCACTGAGCCTAGGTGTGTGTGTACAAAATGACAGCTGTACCGAGCAGTATATTAGTGTGTTAAAGCAACACACACTACAAACACTGAAGCCACTGAGCCTAGGTGTGTGTGTACAAAATGACAGCTGTACCGAGCAGTATATTAGTGTGTTAAAGCAACACACACTACAAACACTGAAGCCACTGAGCCTAGGTGTGTGTGTACAAAATGACAGCTGTACCGAGCAGTATATTAGTGTGTTAAAGCAACACACACTACAAACACTGAAGCCACTGAGCCTAGGTGTGTGTGTACAAAATGACAGCTGTACCGAGCAGTATATTAGTGTGTTAAAGCAACACACACTACAAACACTGAAGCCACTGAGCCTAGGTGTGTGTGTACAAAATGACAGCTGTACCGAGCAGTATATTAGTGTGTTAAAGCAACACACACTACAAACACTGAAGCCACTGAGCCTAGGTGTGTGTGTACAAAATGACAGCTGTACCGAGCAGTATATTAGTGTGTTAAAGCAACACACACTACAAACACTGAAGCCACTGAGCCTAGGTGTGTGTGTACAAAATGACAGCTGTACCGAGCAGTATATTAGTGTGTTAAAGCAACACACACTACAAACACTGAAGCCACTGAGCCTAGGTGTGTGTGTACAAAATGACAGCTGTACCGAGCAGTATATTAGTGTGTTAAAGCAACACACACTACAAACACTGAAGCCACTGAGCCTAGGTGTGTGTGTACAAAATGACAGCTGTACCGAGCAGTATATTAGTGTGTTAAAGCAACACACACTACAAACACTGAAGCCACTGAGCCTAGGTGTGTGTGTACAAAATGACAGCTGTACCGAGCAGTATATTAGTGTGTTAAAGCAACACACACTACAAACACTGAAGCCACTGAGCCTAGGTGTGTGTGTACAAAATGACAGCTGTACCGAGCAGTATATTAGTGTGTTAAAGCAACACACACTACAAACACTGAAGCCACTGAGCCTAGGTGTGTGTGTACAAAATGACAGCTGTACCGAGCAGTATATTAGTGTGTTAAAGCAACACACACTACAAACACTGAAGCCACTGAGCCTAGGTGTGTGTGTACAAAATGACAGCTGTACCGAGCAGTATATTAGTGTGTTAAAGCAACACACACTACAAACACTGAAGCCACTGAGCCTAGGTGTGTGTGTACAAAATGACAGCTGTACCGAGCAGTATATTAGTGTGTTAAAGCAACACACACTACAAACACTGAAGCCACTGAGCCTAGGTGTGTGTGTACAAAATGACAGCTGTACCGAGCAGTATATTAGTGTGTTAAAGCAACACACACTACAAACACTGAAGCCACTGAGCCTAGGTGTGTGTGTACAAAATGACAGCTGTACCGAGCAGTATATTAGTGTGTTAAAGCAACACACACTACAAACACTGAAGCCACTGAGCCTAGGTGTGTGTGTACAAAATGACAGCTGTACCGAGCAGTATATTAGTGTGTTAAAGCAACACACTACAAACACTGAAGCCACTGAGCCTAGGTGTGTGTGTACAAAATGACAGCTGTACCGAGCAGTATATTAGTGTGTTAAAGCAACACACACTACAAACACTGAAGCCACTGAGCCTATTAAGAGTCTTTTTAAACAGTACAAATCAACATTTTGTTTAAAAAATGGGGAAAAATGTTTTTTGCCTTTCTAAGATGCATAACGATCTGTGTTCTTCAACAGTTTGTAGTGTTGGAGTCTCTGTGTCTTTATTATGTTGGGTAACTGGAGTGTGTGTTCGTAAGTGTGTGATAACTTGTTCACAGCTTATTCATATTGATGTCGCCCACAAGAATCCCTTTCTGGCAAGAACAAACTCACTAAAGTCTCACACATAGCATCCAAGATAACACACCTTCCCACCTCCAGTCTCACTGATGCAAATGACACAGCCTCCACACCCCTGGTCCACACCACAGTAAGCAGTCCTGACCTTCCCCTGAACCGGCTCATCACTCTACTCCCATCTGGCCGCAGATACAGAACCCTGGACTGGAAAAAAGCCACTTTAAGAAAAGTTTAGTACCCTCAGCTGTCACTGCACTAAACAAACTCCTGACGTCCAATCCATCCCATTTTTCTGTGTTTATGTTGGCTGTTTTGTCCGTCGTTGTTTTCATTGTGTTGAGAAGGGAAAGTGTGTGTGTGTGTGGGGGGGGGTGGTGGTGGTGTGTGCTGTGTTATTTGTTATATGTATGAGGCTGTGTATGTGGGAAAAGCTTGGAGGTAGTGTATGTACACATGTATATATCTTGTGAGACGTGAATCTTTTACAACCAATGCTGCTGCCTTTTTCTCTGGAACTGAATGATGTGTGAAAAAGAATATCCCTACAGGACAATAAAAACTCCAAACTCTAATCTAATCTAAGTCAAGACAAACATCCGCCTGTGTGTGTGTGTGTGTGTGTGTGTGTGTGTGTGTGTGTGTGTATGTGTGTGGACTGTTTGTATATCCACTCCTGCTAACCTGAGGGAAATGTTTGATTAGGGGATAAGTCAAGACAAACATCCGCCTGTGTGTGTGTGTGTGTGTGTGTGTGTGTGTGTGTGTGTGTGAGTGTGTGTGTGTGTGTGTGTGTATATTTGTGTATGTGTTTGTGTGTGTGAGTGGAGTGTTTGTATATCCACTCCTGCTAACCTGAGGGAAATGTTTGATTAGGGGCTAAGTCAAGACAAACATCCGTCTGTGTGTGTGTGTGTGTGTGTGTGTGTGTGTGTGTGTATATGTGTGTATGTGTTTGTGTGTGTGAGTGGATTGTTTGTATATCCACTCCTGCTAACCTGAGGGAAATGTTTGATTAGGGGCTAAGTCAAGACAAACATCCGTCTGTGTGTGTGTGTGTGTGTGTGTGTGTGTGTGTGAGTGTGTGTGTATATGTGTGTATGTGTTTGTGTGTGTGAGTGGATTGTTTGTATATCCACTCCTGCTAACCTGAGGGAAATGTTTGATTAGGGGCTAAGTCTAGACAAACATCCGTCTGTGTGTGTGTGTGTGTGTGTGTGTGTGTGTGTATATGTGTGTATGTGTTTGTGTGTGTGAGTGGATTGTTTGTATATCCACTCCTGCTAACCTGAGGGAAATGTTTGATTAGGGGCTAAGTCAAGACAAACATCTGTGTGTGTGTGTGTGTGTGTGTGTGTGTGTGTATATGTGTGTATGTGTTTGTGTGTGTGAGTGGATTGTTTGTATATCCACTCCTGCTAACCTGAGGGAAATGTTTGATTAGGGGCTAAGTCAGGACCAGTCTTGCTCCCACAGCAGTTATTCAGCTAAATGATCTCTTTAGTCTTGCTGACACACGTCACACAAAACTCACTGCGCTACTGAGTCTGAAGATGTTTCTGTCTTTGCTACAGGTCACATGTGGAGATGAACTAGTCGCCCTGCTCTGTTGCCTCCTCCACCTCCCTTAGTAACTGACACACTAATATGATGTGTTGCTCTCTCTTTTAAAATGAATGGATGTCAGACAGTTAGATGTGAGCTTTTTAGATGAAGATTTTTCCAGCCTCATCTGTGCCAGCACTACCCTCAATATGTAATAGAATAGAATAGAATAAAATATGTATCTACTGTATTCTCTCATAGATCAGCACCATGCTATTCCTTTGTCCTCAGTGGTACACACAATCATTTACATTTAAGCATTTATCCAAAGTGACTTCCACAAAGAGGATTAACATCACAACACAATTAAAACCTTACTAAGAGTACAACTTGCTAACACACAATTGTCAGGAGATGAAAGTGGGAGTGTGATAAAAAAGCAGTAGAGACAGTGGGGTGCATCCACTGTAAGTACATGCAGTGCAGCTAGGCAGACGTTTTACGAGAACAATGCAAGGCTAGAAATCAGCAGGCCTTCACGTCCTCACACAGCAGACTGCACCTCACAGTCCATCTCTTGGAATGTGTGGGCCCAAGTCAAGACAAACATCCGCCTGTGTGTGTGTGTGTGTGTGTGTGTGTGTGCAGCAGACTGCACTTCACAGTCCATCTCTTGGAATGTGTGGGGCCAAGTCAAGACAAACATCCGCCTGTGTGTGTGTGTGTGTGTGTGTGTGTGTGTGTGTGTGTGTGTGTGTGCAGCAGACTGCACTTCACAGTCCATCTCTTGGAATGTGTGGGGCCAAGTCAAGACAAACATCCGCCTGTGTGTGTGTGTGTGTGTGTGTGTGTGTGTGTGTGTGCAGCAGACTGCACTTCACAGTCCATCTCTTGGAATGTGTGGCATTGTTCTTGTCACGGCACACAAGGTCATACAAGGTCATCGTCACATTTCTCTTTAGTGAGTTTCACTTTCGCTCTGGAAGAACAGTAGGCAAACTCCTTCCTCTGGAAGAAAGATAGCTGGAGGTGACATGAAACACCGAGGCCTGGAAGTAGAGGGCAGCACACAGGCACAAAGCATTGTGTCCATTCCATCTGAAAATTCACATTTAAAAGATGAGGGTACTGAGGCTGTGAATACAGTTGAGTCTATTACCCATTGTGACCCTTTTGAGAAATGTAGCAAGACTGGTACGTCTGAATGCTGTCTCTGTTTCTGTGGGTGATGTACAGAGAGACTTTCTTGGAATATGAAAAGCTGTTGAAAAATGGTATCTTTTATTCCAAGAGCTTGTTGTGAAAAATGCTGTGTATATCTGCATCATGAGTAGAAGTCAGAGATGGAAAATGTCAAAAATCCTGCATAGGATTCCTGTCTTGTTAAACAACGCAACAAACAACGCATCAGTGGGCAAAATGTCATCTATGGCAAAATGCCAATAAAAAGTGGGCACTGAATGGGCGCTGTATTGGCATTGAAACTGTTCATGAAGAGGCAGCACTGAGCGGGGGGCCAGGATGAGAAACTGAATGAAGGATCCATAGAAAACCAAACTAGTCACCATCAGATTTAGCCTCTGTCCATGCTAATGTGTACTTGCTATCATGCACCAGGTTAGCATTTGAAGTTAGAACATTTGCTTGCTAACTTTAGCCAGACAGTTATCCAGTTCTTGTAGTTCATTTCTAAGCTGGTATTTGCATTTATTACACTGATGCTATTGAAAATTATTACCTGTCTAATGTGTTTTTTATATACAAACATACAAGTACTTTGCAGTTAAGACAACACACTTGCCTGACAAACTTCAAAGTCCAGTCTTGGTCCGAACCGAAGTTGACCCGAGGTGATCAAAAGCAATTTGCAGGGGAGGGGGCGGGTCTGCACATTAAGTGGGCGTATCTGACGGTGACTGTCTTCTTCACTGCGTATATTCAAAGCGCTATGTACTAGGAAGTAAGGTGTTCCAGTTGCAGATTTTACAGTTGCAGTGGCTTCAATTGCATAGACTGGCTTTAATTGAGATGTGCTGTCCGTCTATATATATAAGCAGGGTGCGATTTGTCAAAAAAACAGAGGGGGGGATGTTTTTTTGTTGTTTTTTAGTCATGAAAAAAATAAGCAATCAACAGGCTTAATTCTTTTTTAGGTTAATGGTAGACCCTATGTGCCTAAATAAACAGATGAGCATTCATCTTCAATGCAAACTTAAAAAGACATGAAACATTTCATTTTCTGTGGGCTTCAGAACCATGGATAAGGTCCGATCACGCAAACATGTCAGAGGAACATTAGCCTAATGGGATCGGTCTGTAAAACGTAACAATAATGATTTCACAAGTCATAAAATATGATTTCACATGTTATGTCAAAGTAACTAATTAACTAAATAATAAACTAAATTAACTAAATAAACAGTTTGCTCTGATGTCGGATTTCATGTGGCCTTTTCAGTTTTCCTGTTGGCGTGTCATCTGCAGCGTGTCGTCCTTCTTTTATTCACATCTCTGTGAACCTCTGCGCAGGGAATGAACACACGTCTGGCCCATTAACAGCGATGGATGACTTAGTTGGATGTTGACTTTTTGTGCTGGTCCTATGAAGTAGGACGATATGCTGCTCTGAACGCATTTAATTTTTTATTAGTTCCGTGTGGAATGCAGAAACAATGTATTTTTATTGTATTTAGATTACCGACATTTCGGGTCGGTCAGGTTGAAAGTTAGTAGGCTATCAACAATGTAGATTATAGCTGTGTAAGAAACTGTCACAACCTGATTTAAATTTCAATCGTTTTTGTTTTTGACGGGGTTTTATCCCCCCGAGGATAAAATTCATTCAGCAGAGGTAAAAACCAGAGAGGGGGATGATCCCCTCCATCCGCCCCTACAAATTGCACCCTGGGTATAACTATTAGCAGGGCACCTGATTGACTTGCAGCCAAAATGAACCTTTGTTTCCCCCTGGTACCCAGGAGCCTTTTTTGTGGGCGTAACGGGGCGTTAACCTGACTTGCCGTCTGCATCTATATGACTGATCCTAGAATTTAAAGGGGTGCTCACACAGTTGTAGTGCTATGGATGGCTGCTATGGATGGCTGCTATGGATTGCTGCTATGGATGGCTGCTATGCATCGCTGCTATGGATGGCTGCTATGGATGGCTACCTAATTAGTCATTTTCAGGTGCCCCCCTTCAGCAGTTGTTTGGTTTGCTTGCCCTGTGGCAACAGGCCTGCCAATAAGAAAGAT
This sequence comes from Tenualosa ilisha, assembly GCA_015244755.2. Taxonomy (NCBI): domain Eukaryota; kingdom Metazoa; phylum Chordata; class Actinopteri; order Clupeiformes; family Clupeidae; genus Tenualosa; species Tenualosa ilisha. The sequence continues at coordinate 533,379 of PYXC01001583.1, read as the reverse complement.
TGTATCTCTGGCATGACGGAGCATATCTACAGCTCTGTGTTTCAAAGCAGAACTGGAGCATGAAAACAAGTGTGCCATATGTGGGCCTAATGTTTGATGCAATGTTATATATATATATATATGTGTGTGTGTGTGTGTGTGTAATATATAATATGTAGAGCAGAATGAATCTAATATTAAGATAAGATTAATTTATTAATGTATGCGTGTGTGTGTGTGGTACAATGCATCATTCAGAACAGTAGGTCGGTCTGTAAAACATGTTTATGTATCAGCTGTTTTATGAATAATTCCATCCCATTCGCTGTAAGGTGACTTAGCATAATTCCCTCCATTCCCTGTAAGGTGACTCAGCATATAATTCCATCCATTCCCTGTAAGGTGACTCAGCTGTAAGATGGGCTACATACCCACAACTAAGCCTAATTCTCTAAGTTCCTATACTTTAAGACCGTTAGATGAACAGAAAAGAACACATAATGTGCTGGATATGTTGTGGCCTGAAACCCAGAAGCACCAAGATATAATTAAAGACAGTAATGTGCCCAGTCTTTCAAGAATCAATTAGAACATAGAAACATACTTAAAATGTGTACTGACATGAAACTCAGTGGTACCAAGAACTCCACTATGTTAAACTATAATATGTTTAAAATGGCTTAAAAGATCCATGCTGGAAACTTCCTCTGTGTGTGTATGAGACTATCTGACTTTATCTCCTCCTTGTTTCCACATCAAACACTAACGGTAAGTCTTAATGCATTGGTTCTCAAACTGGAGTCCAAGGACCCACAGGATTCCGCAGCATGTTGCCAGTTGGTTCATGAAAAAGTTTAGCGAAACGGCAGCCAACGCTAACCGTCCAATGCGAAACGGATCCGTGGCAGATAAGGGTCTGTTCAATATCCTGCTCCACCGCTTATCGGATGCGATCCGGATCCATTTACCACATGGCAGCTTAACATACCATAAACGCATAAACATGATCTTTCATCTCTTTGCTCAGATATCCAGATCAGTCCCGCCTCCATATAAACACATAAACATGATCTTTCAGCACTTTGATCAGATATACAAATCGGCACTGCCTCTATCTTCAAGCACAGCTACGAATAGTCTGAGAGGAGTTTGAGCTTTGAATTGAGCCCCAGAGTGGATAATTGTAGTGAGCCGCACTATAACACATTAATCAAAACACAATCGAATTATATGACACTAAATAAAATGTTTATCTCACACTGAACTTTACTCCATTAACAGAACAGCTACACTATGCCACCTTTCTCTACAAGGGCCTGCCACACAGGCTCTAACACCTGAGCATCAAAGATTCTGCATTAGCCTGGTTTAAATCTTACCTCCCTGATCTCTACCAGTTCGTACATGTACGTAATGAATCATCATGTTGCACTAAAGTAAAGTAATGGTGTCCCCCAAGGCTGAGTGCTAGAGCCTCTGTTATTTTCCCTCTACATGCTACCCTTGGGATCTTTAATGAGGAAGCATGGCAGTCTTTTCCATTCCTATGCTGATGACATCCAGCTATACCTTTCCATGAAGCCTAATGACTGTACGCCTCTAACTAAACTTGATGCCTGCCTGAGAGACAGTAAAACAATGTATTATTTTTGAACTAAAGCTATGATGATAGGTCCTAAACAGCTGAATAATATTCTGTCTCACGACAAAAACTCAGTGGCCTTCCACTGTCATCTAACCCAAGAGTCAAAAACCTTGGGGTAATCATTGACCAGGACCTCTCTCTAAATAGTCACGTGAATTTAAAAAACATCCTTTTTTCACTTATGAAATATCACTAAGGTTAAAAGGTTTCTATACATTCCAATCCAGTCTACCTCCAGGCTTGATTATTGTAATACTCTGTTCTCTAGGTGTAGTAATATCTGTATTAACCTTCCAGTTGTGTTCGTTTCATGGTTTCAACTTTAGTGTTCCAGCCAAAAATTACCGGATAATTTTTAACTTGAGATAATACATAAATTATCAATGATTGTCATCAAATGTTGTGATAGACCTCTGCATCAACGTATACAAATTACAAATTTAAAACTTAAGTGTACTAACTTTGTCCTGTAGGCCTTATTGACTGAAGCCTATGTAATTCAGTAAGGGAGAGATTTTATTGAAAATAGGTTTTTGGTAGAGGCTGTCACTGGAAGCAAAAATAGGGAGTAAGGGGTGTTTTTATGTGTAAGTGAACACAAACACACTTACACTGTCCATCTAATCTGTAAGTAGGAATGTATGTGCCTGAAAACAATTTTTGTACATTCACTGTGGTCTCACTGTTCTTAGGGTTCAGTCATTTTTTACCAGAACACCACAGGGTTAACAAAGTTGAATAAAATACCAAAAATGTTGTGCTGTGTATTCAGATAGCCTGTATGAACAAAGTCATGGACCATGACCATCCAATTTGATTAAGTACATTTTTGAGAGGGAAAAAATATGATTGGGGTCAAAAATGACCGGAGCACAACAGGGATACGCCACCATCTGGGGAAATACACTCATTTTCCACCTCCCCTCGAAGCCTCAGCATAGCATATATCATTGAATCAGATTAGACTAGTAGCATCTCACATATTAACATCTTACTTAAAAGGGAATTATCAACAAAAAAGGGTCAAATCGTTACGTGGTGGATAGAAAAACCAAAGTTGGTTCTCATCATTTCAGAAGAGGTGCCCAAAATTTTCAGTCCATTAAGGTCATTTTGAAAGGGAAAATCCAAGAGGGCTGCAAAAAGCGACCCAAGAATGACAAAATGGTTTATAGCTTGGACATTATGGCTCCTTCTGCCATTTTGTTTTATTGCATGTGATGTATATATACTGCCATCAGTTACTATGTGCAATTTAATACATAAAATAATGTTTTATAGCTTTTATACAGCTTTAAAAGGGAAAAAATGCAAAAAAAAGCAGTCCAAATGAGAGGACTTTTCAAATAAATCTTCATTTGAGTGGGGAATTATTTGTAAAATACATACATATAGCTAGCATATATATAAAAAACTTTCACAGCAACTTATCTGTACCTTTCAAAGAGTAGTTTATGAATAAAATGTTCAAATGAACAGACATTACATTGGAACACAATTCACTGACATAATATTATGCCAATGTTAGCATTAGCATTAGCCTATATATGCTATGTATGCTACCCTGAAAATGATGATACCATGATAACTTTTAGTTACTGCAACAGCCCACTAAGCTCCAAACACCCCCCCGCCCCCCCCCCAACCACTCATCCCCCCTCCACACACACACACACACACACACACACACACACACAGTCTATACATGTACAAATTCATTGGTCTATTTATAACTAACTGGGGAAATTGTTGTTTATTTATCAAAAGTAATACAAGCTGATTAACAGAATGGATACATTGGGTCACACGTGTGTAATGGTAGCTAGCAGGTAGCTAGCAGATGCTTTCAGTGCTATGACTGCATGTCCTTTTCAACAGCTTAGCCTGGAATCAAACACTTTTGGGATATTAGAGAGGTACACTTGTGTTTTTTGAAACAACTAACCTGGAAAAAGTCAATGATCTCAGGAAGGACTTGTTTTCTCAAAAATGTTTGTCAATGGAAAATATCCCTCCCACACAGGCTGCACTGCTACAGCATTTTAATCGAGCAGTGTACCAAGCCAGCATTTGGTCCAAAAGTATGCAGGCTATTCAGTCAGTGTCTTCAGACAAATATGGATGGACCAAAATAGATGAATCTTGGACACCTTTATGGACACTTTTACCTGAGGCAGCCGAAGTATGAGGAGAACTGCTTAAATGTGGCTGCAAAATGGAACCTCTCTGCTATCGAAAGTGTAAATGCAAGAATGCAGGGTTACCATGTACAGCATTATGCCAATGTGCTGGAACATGTGAATAGATACATTTCATCGTTTATGGTTTGTGTACAGTTGCAGTTAGTCTATTTCAAGTGCATGATATCATCTTTCCCAGCAAATGGCATATAGGTAGCCATTTCGCATTCCCTTCCTTTAAGGGTAATTTTTTTGGTGGGCTGTCAATTAGCGTCCAATAGTATGGGTGGCCATTTTTGATTGCTTCAAAAACTCACATCCTGTTTCACATTTTTGGGATTCGTTCTTAAGGATGTCTCAAGGTCACACAAAGACTATATACTCCCAATTTCATGCTTCTATGAGGTCAGTTTTGGCGGGTTTTGAATCAGCAAAGTGTATGGGAGGCCATTTTGAATTTATTCATAAACTCACTTCCTGTTCAAGATTTTTGAGACAGATTTTCCAGGATGTCTTGAGGTCTCCAAAAGAGTATATACTCCACATTTCATACTTTTAAGGAGTTGGTTGTGGTGCGTTTTGATAGGCTTGGAATCAGCTGCTAATTATATGGTCGGCCATTTTTAATTTCTTCAAAAACTCACTTCCTGGTTGAGATATTTGAGACAAATTTTCTATGATGCCTTAAGGTCTCCCAAAGAGCATATATACCAAATTTCATGCTTTTATGAGGTTGTTTGTAGTGTGTTTTGAATCAGCTGCTAATTGTATGGTCGGCCATTTTGAATTTCTTCAAAAACTCACTTCCTGTTTGAAATTGTTTGGGGGCACCCCTTCTATGATGTCTTAGGATCACCCAAGGGACATATGTACCAATTTTCACGCTTCTATCCACCGCGTAACAATTTTTCATATAATTCCCCCTACTAAGGCTGATGCGTGCAATGGAGTACTGCAATGGCATTCTGATGAAGGTTGTGGGCCAGAGAGGCTTATAGACCCCCCACCACTACCACCACACACACACACACACACACACACACACACACACCTACCTCCCAACAAAACTGAACATTTTCTGAAAGCATATGACCTATAGGTGTGATTTTTTCAGCCTTGATGTTTTTGCTGGACGGCCAATAGCTAGATATGCTTGATAAAATGGTCACATGTGTGCATTGTTGGAGAAGCCTGATTATGCTGGTGTGGAGGCTGAGAATGGCTGTTATATGGCCAGCAAAACCCGCTAGATTGCAGCGGTAACCCACTAGATTGCAGCGGTAACCCACTAGAGTGCAGTGGTAACCCACTAGATTGCAGCGGTAACCCACTAGAGTGCAGTGGTAACCAATAGAGTGCAGTGGTAACTGATAGGTAGTAGGGCAGTGGCGTCAGTGGTGGCTGGTGATTAATAACAAGTTGGTTTCAGTAAGAGGTCAGCAGGTCAGTGGTGGCTGGTGATTAGTAATAAGTTGGTTTCATTAAGAGGTCAGCGGGTGAAAAGGGGGTTAAATGAACAGTCGGGAAATTACCACAATTTCACAATAATGATTTAATATCCTTCTCAAAATCAGCAGTTTCACAGATAAAGTAAATTAACAATTTACAGCTATATTAAGAAACTAGCTGGTCAAACCGGCTTAGACCATATTAAACCACCTTATGCCAGGTAGACCTTTTAATGCTGTTCAAGCTATGGTCTCTGCAGGTAAGACTCATTAGATCGTACTTTCTCTATATCAGGGATTAGGTGCAATAGAGTTCCTTCCCCCCTTCCCCCACGTCACAAGCTCTGGCCATGCTGAATGTGAATTTGATTGTTAACATTAAGCATTTTTGGGTGGCCTACCTCAGCAGGTTGAATGATGAAACTGCATCAATTAACTGCATGTGTAGATGCATTCTGCAAGCTCTTCATTAAGTGTTAACATAGTGTATACCAAAGCTTGTGTTAAGATGCATTCTACAAGCTCTTCATGAAGCGTTAACAAAGCCTTTGCATTTGTTTCCCTCAAAATTGATTGGGCAGAATATCATAAAGAAATCAGAATATCAAAAGAAATGTAGGTGTTGTG
>PYXC01001583.1:440000-522500 GCA_015244755.2 Tenualosa ilisha | reverse complement strand
GAGAAAGATAAAATTGGATCCAAAATTTAAATGTGTCTCCAGGTATGATAAAATCTACCGGGTCATTCTGTGCCAAATCAGCAACCATTGTATCTTCTGTATTTTTTGAGATCTTAAAAAAGGGGGGCATATCTGAATGAAATGGAGCTTTGAAGAAATGTCCTTGTTCCATAAATTATTACTCTGGGAGTTTTCAAGGTACATTTCTGAAACTTCCAGGAACTATTCTATTGTAGTAGACATCTTTAAATTCTGAGATTCTTGTTTCATAGTTGCACATTTGCAGAGTAATGCTTTGCTGAAAATGGCAAGAAAATGACGTGATCATTTTTTTTTCAGACTAAATCTTTTGAGTTGTGAGACATTAAAGATAATATAAATAAATAAAACATCTATACTTTAAAATCACCAAGACCAGGAAACCCATCTGTGATATAGTAATCACCAAGACCAGGAAACCCATCTGTGATATAGTAATCACCAAGACCATGAAACCCATCTGTGATATAGTAATTTATGCGATTTAGCTAAAGGTACCAATCCCATATTTTGTGAATATAGAAAATGAAACATGGGTTTTGTGGTGGTGTCATTGTCTTCATGGTTTACTTTGTCATACCTTGGGAAAATGTACTTAAAGTACAGGTCTTAATTTATCTGCGTTATCTTTAATGTCTCACAACTCAAAAGATTTGATTTATACCACACATCTACCAATTTGTTAAGAAAGTACAATAACTTTTGTGTAGTGCACAGGAATACTGCAGATCCGATGTAATTCATCTACAAGATATGGTAGTCTGAAATAGATAGAAAAAAATGATCATATCAAGTTCAAGTTAAAGTTCAAATCTTTCATTTGTCATTGTTCAGTCACCTGGACAACAAAATTAATAGGCAAGGCCATAAAGGTGTAAGAACATAAAAACAGAACATATAAAAACATAAAAGAGCATAATAAATATGTCTACAAATAATAAGGGAGGGAGGAGTCATTAAAAGTGTAACTATTGGTTTGGTAATGACTGCACATTTGCTAAGATTATAGCAGCAGTGAAAAGACACGCATGCACATGCACACACACACACACACACACACACACACACTTGCCCTCACAGTCATAGCAGCAGTGGAATGACACTCGTGCACACTCCACACACCCACCCACCCACGCACCCATCCACCCACGCAGCCTTGCCCTCTGACACACACACGCATGCACATCTATGCGGCACCAAGAGTTCAGCGTGTCAGTGAGGCATTTACAGTTCTGACTGCCCAAGCGTAGAAGCTGTTTTCTAGCCTGTTGATTTTGCAGCTGATGGATCTGAACCTTTTCCCTGATGGCAGTATATTTATGTTGAATACTTATGTTGAGTTAGTGCTGGTTAGGATGGTGGGGGTCTTTCACCTGAGCCAGGGCCATCATGAGGCACCTAGAGCTGGTGATGGAGTCCAGGGAGGGGAATGGACACCTGATCACCTTCTCCGCTGTTCTGGAGACCCTCTGGAGTCTCTTCTTGCCAGCTGCTGTGCAGCCAGTGTACCACACAGGGATGGCGTGCACCAGCACGCTCTCGATGGTGGCTCTGCAGAAGGACACCAGTAGGTTGGTCTGCAGCCTATTCCATCTCAGGACCCTCAGGAAATGGAGGCGCTGCTGGGCTTTCTTGACAAAGGCGGTTGTGTTTTTGGTCCAGGACAGGTCCTCAGAGATGTGGGTCCCAAGGAACTTGAAGGATGACACCCTCTCTACATAGTCACCCTTTATACGCGGAGGGGGTGTCAGGTTGTTGTGGTCACACCATTCAGTCAGACGCTGGACCTCATCTCTGTAGGCGGTGTTGTCATTGTCAGTGATGAGCCCCACCAGAGTGGTGTCGTCAGCAAATTTTAAAATTTAAGTTTTTATTAATTTTTCCATTGGCAACATAACAACCAACATTCAACCATGTACACCATACACAATTAAGGCAATCTGGGCAAAAAATAGACTACAATACAAATACATACACTAGTTTTAAATTATAACAGTATTAATAAGGAAACCAAAATAATAAACAAATGAACAAAAGAAAGAAAAGGGTGTGTGTTGAGTGGTAATGTAACTATTATAGAGCACATAATCTACTTATGAGCCATCAGACCATTGAAATTGTATAGTATAAGAAATTAGACCACACCTTATAAAATTGACCTCTACCATCATCCAATCTCGCAATGAGATCCTCAAAGGAGGCTGAATCTGTCATTAATTTCAACCAGTCTGTGAAACCAGGTCTCACTTGGCTTTTCTAATGCCTAAGGATTATTCTCACTGCAGTGATAAACCCAGCAAATGCCAGGGCAGACTCTGCTTTTGACAGCGGTGGTAGTAGGAGGGACTTGTCTCCAAGCAAACATAACTGGGGAGATTCTGCGTACATAACCACTCTCCAATAATATTAACAATTTGTTTCCAAAAAGGAAAAACAAAAGGACAATTCCACAAAAGATGGAGATATGTACCTGTGTCATTCATACATTTCCAACACTTATCGTCCCTCACCAATCTCATTTTATGGAGCTTAACAGGTGTATAATAATATCTATGGATAACTTTATAGCTTGTAAATTTGCTAACTGCATCTCTCACAGACCAACCTATATTGTATACCATCTCTTCCCCTGCCTTCTCCTCAATACTTGTATTTAAGTCTCAATCCCAGATTTGCCTTAAGTACTGACAGTTACCATACATGCTATCCGCCATGGTTTTATAAAAAACAGAAGCACTGCGCACAAGCCCAGGCACCTTGAAATAGCAGATTAACTCATCTGTATTATCAGGTGGAACCTTCATACTCACTATACAGCTCCTCAGTTGCAGATACTTCCAGAAATCTGATAAAATTTTTGTTCCAACTCTTCAAATGACTGAAACATACCATCCACATACAAGTCACTAACTCTATTGATACCTTTGTTCAGCCAAATGATCCATAGGAAAGATTCCCTCCCAACCTTAATGGAGGGGTTATTCCAAATTGATGAATACATTTGGTTATACTGGGATACATGCAGAAGCTTATGTACTTTTGCCCATGTCTCTCTGGAGCACTGCAGGATTGGGTCTGGCTGATTCTTCCTCTGAGGAGTTTGTGACAGAGCTCCAATTGAACCAAATGGAGACACCAATTCCCTTTCTATATCCAACCATCCAAAGCTTGACCTCTCAACAGACCAGTGCTTAGAGAGTGTAAACACCTCAAAAGACATTTCATATAACTCCACATTAGGCAAACCCAACCCCCTTTGCTTCTAGTAGTAAACAGCTTTTCAAGTTTTAAACGGGAGCTCTTTCCATTCCATAGGAAATCTCTAACTATTTGATTATATTGTTTGAAGAAAGAATCTGGGACTGTTAATGGCACCATCATAGATCTATAATTTACCTGTGGAGCAAGCATCATTTTGATAGTGTTAACTTTCCCCCATAGGCTGAGAGTAATCAGTCTCCATTTTGCCAGATTAGTCTTTATACGTTGAAGCAATGGGAAAAAATGAGTTTGACCATATCATTAATATCTGGAGTGAGACCAATCCCAAGATACTGCATCCCAGACTCGATCCACTTAAACTGGAGTGAATTGTTTATTGTTGAGAGACAGGCCCTAGACACTTATTTAGACTAATCTTCTAACCTGATATTTCAGAGAAGGCTTCTATAATCTGGGAGCTGAGGAAGCAGGATCCACAGAGAGCCAAAGAATATCATCGGCATATAGAAAGAGCTTATGCTCCCTTCCCCCTGCCCTCACCCCCCTTATGCTTGTGTCTGTTCTGACAGCCGTAGCAAGTGGCTCAGGAAATAAAATAAACAATAATGGGGAAAGGGGTTCTCCTTGTTTTGCCCCTCTGGTTACATTGAAAAAAGATGAAACTATACCATTGGTCAAAACTGATGCCCTTGGCTCTGCATATATTAACTGTATCCACTTAATGAATCCTGGTCCAAAAGCAAAGCTCTTTAGCACATACATCAGAAACCCCCACTCCACTCTATCAAACGCCTCCTCTGTGTCTAAAGAGATTCATCAGACTCCCTGCTTTGCCACATCAAATGGAGTAGCCGTCTTTTGTCAGAGGAAGACCTGACTTTTACAAATCCCATCTGATCTGGATCTATAATATATAGAATAATATATATATATTTATAATATATGGAATAATGTTCTCAAGGCGCATAGACAAAACTTTAGTGAGAATTTTATAGTCTACATTAGTCAGACTAATGGGACAGTAACTGGCTGGATCAATAGAATCTTTACCCTTCAGACAGAAATGACTGCTTCATTAAGAGTGTTAGGCAAATGACCAACTTCTAAAGCTTCAGAATATACCTGTGCAGTGTTTCCCACAGACCAAGTAGCATTGTGTGGTGCTAGACGATGCACGCCCCCCCCCCACACACACACACACACCTCCCCCCCAAACCACCACCGCCTCATCTTCTTAGACTACATGCAACTACATGCAACAGCATCAGCCTATTTACATAGCTTGCATGCCCTATCTGAACACCTCATCTTACGTGGCTTCCTAAAAAACCTCCAGTGCCCTATCACAAGGGACCTCCTTGGGTTCTGGCCCATTTAATGCAATTCTTAGGCAGGCAGCCAGGTGTTCCCCTTGTAGCCTGTTCCTAAGGTCTGTTTTTATCTGGGGATAAAATAAAATACAATTTTATCAATGACACACTAAAAGATCCATTGCTTCATGAAATGTACTAAGAAATAGCACATTTCTATGTGCTTACCCTATTCATAGCTGAGAAATCCCTGAGTTACCAACGTTGTCTATGCTGACTTGCTGGGATATTAATAAAGATATTATTATCTTTTCTAAACTCATAAGGACATTATTTTTTCTGAACTAACAACAGTTTTGGGCAGGTGTGTTTGACCACAGCATATCATAGCCTACTAACCTTTCGTAAAGTGCAGGTGTCGCCGACCGTCTTCTCTCTGTCAAATATCCCGCTGCTTCGGGGTTTCTTTCGATAAGCCTCAAGCATTGCACGTGGACAGGAGTAGCGGGCAAATCAGCCCTCAGCGAGTGTGCATGTATCAGTGATGCACAGCTTGAAAAAAATGAAGCGTTTGCGAGTCACCGAAAATATTTCAATGACATTCGGGTCGGTTAAAATAAAGATGCCGAATACACTTTTGTAATTTAGAGAGTAGCCTATCATAAGAAAAGACAAAGCCATCATTGGATGAATGACTTGCGCAAAGGTAGCCCGAGCTCTCCAGGAGATGGCATCAATTAGGCAAACCCGTGAGTAACTGCTCATACATTGTATGTATAGTAGGAAATTCTTATTTACTGTAAATGTTAAGCTAGGATATTATTAACTTTTGCATGAATGGTGCGAGTTCCGCACAACTGCTATGCAACATGGTAACGCTTTGTTTTAAATGCAAGAGATGTCAGATGTTAAGCTAATAATTTTATGATTGAACTAATCAAAAGCATGCCCTATACCTTTTACAATAAGTGGGTCGGAAAGGAGATCGGTGTTTTAATAATTTGAGGTTTGAATTTCGCTTGGGTTGGTTGAAAACGTGGGGCCAGTGCAGATGTTTTATAAGTGTAGCCCCATTGACAATCAATTTGGAATCAATTTGTGGCTGTCAGGTCTGCATCAGACCTGGCCACGGCCACGCCCCCTCACTCAACGTCACAGACTCACAGCTCGTCTCCCCGTTTGCATTCACCTCGTCATGCACGATCACCTTCACCTGAGCCCTAATTGGTGTCACCTGGTCTCCACCCTACTTAAGCCTCCCTCCTGCTTCACATGGGGTCTGGCCTCGTCGATGTTTCCTTGGACTTCCTACGCGTCAGTGTGTTTTCTCCGTCTCCCGCGATCTCCCGTTGTTTGCCCAGCGAGCCGAAGACTCCCCAGTCGGTATTGTCATTCCCTGTGTTTTCTAGTGGTTTGCTTAGTTCTCTTGTGTTTCGCTTCCTTAATCTCCTGTGTGTTAAGTTTATACGAACTTCTGAGCTTTATACTTTAGTTTCCTCCGTTATAGTAACGGACGCGACTTTCGTTACCCCTTTGTTTGTTTGTTTAAATGAAACTCCTTGTTTACACATCTGCCTCCGTCTGTCTGTGCCTGACAGTGGCGCTCGGTTTTCTATGTATAGGAAACACTGCTGTGTTAAGACGGGAGCCAAAATATCAATATACAGCTTGTAATACTCAACCGGAAAGCTGTCTAAACCAGGAGCTTTACCTGTCTGCATTGATTGTATGGCCTTTCTCACTTCCTCCTCTCTAACAGGCATTTCCAAATGCTGCACTTGCTCTGGAGACTTAGGAGTTAATTTGGGAAAACCAGCCTTCAAGTATTTTTAGGGTTAGAAATGGTATCACATGTATAAAGAGATTTATAAAAGTCCATCAACACCTTGTTAATTTCTATGACTGAAGTAACAATTTTTCCATTACTATCTCTGAGGTGGACTCGAGTCACATGACTTGGACTCGAGTCCGACATGAGTCACAATTTTGATGACTTCAGACTTGACTTGGCAAAATTTGGAAAGACTTGCAACTTGACTTTTGAATGCTATTTACTTGAGACTTGACTTGGACTTTGCCGTTTTGGCTGGCAATGATTTGTAAACTTGTCAAGTCAGGTCTAAATATATGCAGATTTTACCTAGCCTATATAGTATATTATTTTGAATTGCGTTCTTGCCCCTTGTCCTTAAATCCAGAGAGATTTAAAAGTGTTCGGAGTAGAAAAGAAATTGGTAGGTCTACTATTTACCAAATAGGACACTACTTCATGCAGATTTGCATATCGCGTTTTCATCTGAATGCAGCCTAACGCACGAGACAATGGTTGCCACGTCCACAGTAGCCTATTGATTTCTCCATGAAAGGCACATCCTGTAAATTAGGCTAACTATTGGCTAGTAGTTAGCCCCATAATCAGCTGCATGTCACAAATATATACATTTCTCATCAGCGTATTTGGTTATACTCTTTAACCTTAAAATAAGTGGTACAATTTAAAGTGATTCTGTGAACAATTTCCCTGTCACGTTTGACAACGTTTGTCACAGAAACTTTTAGCTTTTTCAAGTTTGTCGCCTAATAGTGGCCTAGTTGCAGCCACATTGAACATGCTGCCCCGCTGACACATGGTGGAAGGGTAGATGTCATTGCCCAAAATCTTATTTTGAAGTCAAATTTTATTTATTAAGGATGTCAATGATTTGTTTTAGTTGAGTATAAAATAGGGAAGTAGATATTTATTGTCGCCACAATCCAGTAATCAAAAAATCTGCTGTTGGGCATGTAGGCTACCCAGCAAACACAGAACGTTGTAACCACGTAGCCAGGGTGGTCATTTGATCACTGTGACATTACTTTTCAGCAACGATAAGACTACGTCGCAGACACATTGCTGGAAGGTATTGTAACGTTGCTAAAAGTTCTCTGGTAATATTGCAGTGTAAATTACTACCCAGGCTACGTCATCACAACGTTGTGTGTTTGCTGAGAGGCTATTTTCAGCGGAGAGCTCACTGAATAGTAAATAATTTATGCTCTGGCTTCATTGCTTAGGGAACACAGATTACGCTTGAGTTTAAATAAATGTTAAGATAAATAAACTCAAATATTGACACTGACGGTGTGAGTTTTGTTTAGTACACAGGTCAGCTAGTTTGGCAAGACCTGTAATTTATCTAGTTTTATAACACTTTAAAATGAGACAGAGACATAGGCTCATTTTTCAATAAAAAAAGATGAAAGAAAATTGTCATACTTTCACTCATTCTCATAGCCTCAGTTATACACTGATTCACTCAATCTGAGCTCACTGTTCACTTAACCCACACTAAATCCAGGATGTTTTACTAACTTCTTACTAACTAATCATCATCTCCTCTGAGATCTTTTGATTGTTTTTGGGCACAAGTTCTAAAATATTTCAAGATGGAAAAAAATGGAAGTACTGTAGTTAGTTGTGCCGACACTGAGGATCGTAGAAATAATGAATTTATGATCAAAATTGTGTTATTGTCATGATTATGCGTAGAATACCAAGTGACTTGTTAAGGACTTAAAAAAAAATGAGACTTGGACTCGACTTGGCTTGGGTGCGACTTGACTTGGTCAAATGTGTCTTAACTTGTGACTTGACTCGGGACTTGAGTGTTAAGACTTGAGACCTACTTGTGACTTGCAAATTAGTGACTTAGTCCCACCTCTGCTATCTCTAACACATGATATCACAGATGAAGTCTCCTGCTTTTTCAATTGTCTTGCTAATAGTTTACCTGCTTTCTCTCCACTCTCATAAAAGCTTGATTTCATTCTAAACATGGCATACTCAGTGTTATGTCCGTGATAAATGTTATATCCGTGGGTTCCTTTAGATAACCCTTCACAGAGACTCACTCAGACACGTCTTATCATTCCAACGGTAATCGTTTACTGAAGTGTCTGCATTCATTCTTAATCACAGTAACAGTGGCAGCGCAGTGCCCCCTAGTGGTATGGGTGGCGTACATTAGTTTAGATGGTGCAGGGCACATACATCACACTCAGCCTTTTACTGTATAAGTAGTTAAGACTATATTTCAGTTCGCACACCTGTTTCAATAAGTCTTCACTGTAATTCTCTGACAGTTCTCTTTCTTTCTGTTTTATTTTATCCTCCAGTCCTATTGTTGTCTGTCTATCTTGTTTCTTCCTTTTTGATGCCTGAGCAATAATTTTGCCCGTAATAAATGCCTTACAAGCCTCCCACACTGTACCTATTTTGGGGGTAGAACCAATGTTTATCTGAAAGAAAGTTTTAAGATCCTCTGAGAGTGTCTGCTTAAACAATGCATCTTGTAGAAGGGATGTATTCAGTCTCCACCTATTGCTCCTGATGTTCTCAAGACAAGTAGAAATACAGAGCTCCACAGTAGCATGGTCTGTTAATGCTATTACACCAATAGTACAGACAATCTGTCCTTCCTCATCTTCCTGTCCCCAAGCAAAACAAACTTCAGTTTTTTGTGTACAAGTATTGCCACCCCTCTTTTACTACTATCGAATGAACTGCATGAACTGCATATGAAATACATAGCCTACCCATCCCCTTTCGGAGCTTCTTTGCCTCTGAATTCCTCATATGAGTCTCTTGGAGAAGTACAATATCTGCCTGCCTTGCTTTAAGATATAGCAGGCATTTCTTCAGCTTGGTAATATTCTGTGTCCCATTTATGTTCCATGAAATTACTTTAAAATAATTGTTACTGTTCCCCTGTGTACTCATTCATGTTGCATTTCAAAATGTAGTGCCATTGCCCAGATGAAGGTAAAGAGAGAGGAAAAAAAACAAACAAACAAGGAAACTAACAAAAACAAAACAAAACAACCTAACAGCCCATCGCCTACCAAAAAACGGCACAAACATACCTGGACAAACCCCTAAAACTAGTGTAAATAGCAGCACCAAACCCCCATTTTCACCCCTAATCCCCCACAAAATCTATCCCCTCCTCTTCATGGGGGAAACCCCACCCTTTACCTGGTCCATGAGGCGCCTAAGCAGTGGTTACCAATCAGTCCTCCTATATATAGCAAGCTGTTTAAGCCCTACTGTATGCAATAACAACAACAAAACAACAAAAACAATTCCTCACTTGTAAAGTTGTCTTAAACTAGGCCAGTCATAACATTTGTTATTCAAGTTATTAACATGACTAAAGGAAAATTATGACAACCTCTTAATTATTTTGAAAAGTACTAGTGGACCTTTTAAAGACAGGACTCTGTTAAGTGTCCAGTGGCAAATGGATGATAAAAGTGAAAAACTCACGTAGGCCATGTTATTTAACCATCTGTCACAGTTTGAAATAAGCCTACCCACAGTCAGCCTGAGCCCTCTGTCTCCTTCTCAAGGCATTGCAGTGCTTTCTTATGGTCTTTAAAAATCATCTTCTTCCCCTTCCAAGTGAAGAAGAGCCTTGCCGGATACGCGAGCGTAAATCGAATGTAGCATGAAGTTTCTTCCGAACATAAGTAAATTTCCTCCTCGTCTCGGTCACAGTTTTTGTCGCGTCTGGAAAGAATGAGATCTTTGAGCCTTTCCATTCTAGCGCTGTCTTCTGCTTGTACTTTGTCTTCACAGCAGCCATCACCCAATCCCTCTCCAGCAGTGAATGAAATCTTAAAACGATCGGTCATGGAGATGACTGTGGCTCCGCTGGTGGTGGCCCAGGTCGATAAGCGCGCTGTATCTCGTTGTCAGCTAGTATCACTATCACTGCACTCTCAGATTTCCACCTTGACTCTCCTTTAGCCCAACTAATCGCAAACGTCTCTTCCTGTTCTCCGCCTCTTGAATAGCTCTCTCCAACTCCTCACATTGCTTTGCTCTTTTCTGTAGTTCAGAGGCCAGTCGAGCATTCTCCGTCTCCATAAATTGACCGTCTGGGTCATCCAGCCTGTCATTTATGTTATCAATGTCCATTGGCTATGAGGATGTCTGGTATGATGGTGTTAAAGGCCGAGCTGAAGTCGATGAAGAGCATCTTTACTGAGGTACCAGGCTTCTCCAGGTGCTGCAGGGCAAAGTGGAGGGCAGTGGAGATTGTGTGTGCTTTGTTGGTAGACTGGTGGTGGTCAAAGCTGGGTGGGAGGCAGTCCTTTATGTGCTTTAGGACCAGCTTCTCAAAGCACTTTGCAACCACAGGTGACAGTGCAACAGGTCTGTAGTCATTGAGGCCATTGGTGTCAGTGCAATGAGTCCGCAGTCATTGAAGCCATTGGTGGTGGGAGACTTCGGGACTCGTTGGACATTTCAAGCAGTGGGGGACAGTGGCTTGTGACAGGCAGAGGTTGAAGGGTGTGGTGAACACAGGAGACAGCTGGTCAGCACAGACATTAAGCACCCTCCCCGGTATTCTGTCAGGGCCAGCAGCTCTCCTCTGATTAGCTGCTCTGAACACACTACTAACCTGGTGTTCTTGGAGGGTGAGTGTGTGTGGGCTGGGCTCAGAGGAGGCTGTGGGCAGGGTGGCGTTCTTGGTAGGAGTGTTCATAGTTCTCTCAAAGCGGGCAAAGAAGTGGTTTAATTCCTCAGCTAATGAGATGTCTATGTTTTCGGTGTTTGCTTCTCTGTTTTGCTTCTCTGATGCCTCTTTTGAGGTCTGCTCTTGCTCAGCTATACATGGCCTGGTCCCCAGCTCTGTATGCTGAGTTGCATGCCTTTAACAGCAACTGGACCTTACCCGTCATCCATGGTTTGCAGTTAGGATAAACCCATACCGTGGTGACAGTATCCATGCAGTGCGTGATGTACCCCAGTACTGCATCTGTGTGGATCCTTAGCTCATCATGTTCAAGGACACTCCACTCTGTTAGGGCAAAGCAGTCCTGCAGCAGAGCCAGAGATTCATCAGGCAGGGTATTAATGGTTCTTTGTCCTTTTCCTAAGTGGCGTGTATGCTGGGCTTGCAAGCAGGGAGAAGTGATCAGACATGCCCAGGTGGGGGAGGGGAAGAGTTCTGTAGGTTTGCTTGATATTTGTGTAAACATGGTCCAAGCTGTTCCCTCTCATGGGGCATTTCACATGTTGGACAAATTTAGGCAGCACAGTCCTTAAGCATGCCTATATCATTTTCTTGCAATTTTCAGCAAAGCATTACTTGGCAAACTGTGACACAAAATCTCGGAGTTTAAAGATGTCTGCTACAATAGAATAGTTCCTAAAAGTTTCAGAGATGTACCACGAAAACTCCAAGAGTAATACCTTATGGAACATGGACATTTCAGAGCTCCATTTTATTCAGACATGACCCCCCTTTTTAAGACCCCATATCTCAAAAACTACAGAGGAGACAATGGTAACATTTTGCATTATAGGTCCTGGGTATAGTAACATTATTCACATAAAGTATGAAGCAAATACATGATGGTCAGGCATCATTTTTTCTGAGATTTGTTGATTTGGCACAGAATGACCCTATACTCTCTATACTCAGCATACACTATCTACTCACTAACTCAGGTCACTGGTTGTTGTCTCTGATTTGTCCAGCTGTGGGCTCCATTCCAGCCATCACCAAAGAGAGTCTGAGAAATGGGAGTGTGAATCTACAGTGTGAATCTACAGGCTGGTCCACTGAGCCACAGGTTGAATGGGTGGACAGCAGACATCAGAGGCTTTCAGCAAATCCCACCACATTCCAGAAATCAGAAGGGAGAGTGATCAGCAGAGTCAGAGTGGAGAGGAGTAATGGCACCAGCTTCACCTGCAGAGTCTGGACCCAAAGATTTAGTAAACAAATGGAGACTAAAGTGGATGGTGAGTATCTGCACCACAGAGAGCATGGGAGGGTTGTGAGGAGGGCAAAGCTGTAGGTGTTGTCAGTGGGAAACAGACTGTAGGTGTTGTTAGTGGTAAACAGACTGTAGAAGTTGTCAGTGGTAAAGACACTGTAGGTGTTGTTAGTAGTAAACTTACACATAATTACTCATACTTTTTCTCACCTGAGATGGGAAGCCAATCAAAAACAGACTTGTAACCCCCTGACACAATGGAGGTGGGCTTAACACAACAAGTTTCCACAGTCCAGTGATGCCTGAATTTCCTACGGGATACATACAGGATATGGTTCTACGGGATACATACAGGATATGGTTCTATGGGATACATACAGGATATGGTTCTATGGGATACCTACAGGATATGGTTCTATGGGATACCTACAGGATATGGTTCTATGGGATACATACAGGATATGGTTCTATGGGATACCTACAGGATATGGTTCTATGGGATACATACAGGATATGGTTCTACGGGATACATACAGGATATGGTTCTATGGGATACATACAGGATATGGTTCTATGGGATACATACAGGATATGGTTCTATGGGATACATACAGGATATGGTTCTATGGGATACATACAGGATATGGTTCTATGGGAAACACACAGTACTTACCTACCTACAAATCTGTATCTTAATAGCAACTCCTACTTACCCACTCACCCACCTGTCATGCTCTTAATCAAGTCATTAATAACAACATAGAGTTATCCTACGTCACAGATTTAGATAGGTTTAGATAGGCCAACACAATGTTTTGCAGACGGTGTGCCTATCTAACTCTACATGTTCTGAATATTGACAAGAACACTGTAAGAACACTGTGAGGAAAAATATTTAAAAATCTAAAAAGAAGTACAACTGGAACAATCTGAAAGGATGGATCTACAGTGTGGGCGCACACACACACACATATACATACACACATCCACACTCACACATACACACATGCACACACACACACACACACACACACACACACAGGGATGCTACACAGACACACAGATATAAAATGCTTCCATCAGTCAGAACTGTATTGCCCACCACATCTAAACTACTATTTTGAATGAAGCAAATGCCAGTAAAGTAAAAAGAGACAGATTTGGATAAGAATAAGAGAAGAGATTTGGATAAGAATATGTTCTGCCGTTTATTAAACCAGAACAGGACAGTAAATGGTGCTCCAACAGCACTGCATTATAAATACAACAATTTATCCATTTACCACAAAACCCTTGAACTGCACCCATTGGGGTGGGAGAGTCACCCGAGATTAAACAGTTGATGTTTGTGTACTTTGTTTAATTCAAGTAAGGTAGTGATTGTTGAGCGCAGGAGACACCTTATGACAGCGCTCACGTGTGAGTTAGGAATCTGTTCGTATTGCTCAAATATCAGCATAAGGAAGAGCCGGTGTTGGTAAATGCAACCCAGAGATACCCCCATGACATGCAGCTCCAGCTGAGCCAATTAGACTTGACAGACAGCATCAAAGAAAGGCACAAAAGTTGGGTATATAAGACTTTACTTCAGACAGAATGTATGAATTACTGATATAGCCCAACAGTGCAAAATGACTTCACTACAAAATTACACAACAGTCATTTGTCCCCGGAAAAAATACACAACTCGTCCTACGCATTGTTGCACTTTTAGAAAATAAATTATTTATTGATACAAATGAATTAAAACTTCTAAAATCAGAGTAACCTGCATGAAATTGATGAATTCGAGTATCCTGTCTAAGCCTTGACCCCTCAGAGTCTTAACTGGCATGAATCAATCATGAAGCCATGAAGTCATGCCATTTAAGTCTTTGGGTTTGGGATGATGTGTGTGTATGGGGGGGGGGCATTAGGATTAAGCCATTGAATTAATTGCTATAAAAATAAGATATTTAACAACTTGTGAAAATACACCAAAATGCAAGAAAGTACATGTAATTTTTCAAAAAAATTCTGGGAATGAGTGCATGCACATGATGAGCCACTTCCTGGAACCATGGGTGGGGGGGGTCACTAATTCCCCTTTATGCAGTGCAGAGGCATGCTCTGTAACATTGAGATACAGTATATGACAGAACCCTGGAATTTCACAGAATATTTGTAAAAGCCTTCTTTTTTTGAGCAATAAATGTACATTTTGGACACACTATCATGATGTCCAAAGGATCATTCCATGTGAAATACACAAACTGGATTTGCTTCATACTTTAGGTGTCCAATGCCATTGTACTCATCAGCAATTGTGCACAATTTTAACCTTCTATCTGCTTTAGTATCTGAGATATTGGGCCCTAAAAAACAGGGTCATGGTCATGGAAAAAATGCATTTTTAAACTTTATTAAGTTTGGTTGTCCATTGCTTACACATACTTCATGCTAGACATTTGAAATTTTCAGGCAATGTTGCACACATGGAGACGTCCTGAACTGTAAATTATTTTGGCTCAGAGTATAATAATCGCCAATTAATGGGTTACTGAAAATGGCATAAAGACAAAATGGTGGCAACTTTTGATGACAATGTTTCCACACTGAAGCATATGGGATCTGTTATAATTCAATATATTACACTTCAGTGCATTCTTGAAATGGAAGAATGTTTCAGAAAGAAAACAAACCTTTTGATTTATGGCACTTTAAAATTGAGAAAGATAAAATTGGATCCAAAATTTAAGTGTTTTTAACACACTTGCCAAAGTCTACTGCATAAACAAAGCTACAGTCACTAAGAAATGTTTTTAATTTCTGCATGTACAAAATTTCAAACTACATAAAATAAACTGTCAAATTTAGCTTTCAAAGTATGGGGTGATTGTTTTTTTCTGCCTTGATGACCATGTGTTGTTTTGTTTATGTAGCCATGTGCTTTTGTTCCTTGTGCCACAGCCCCGCCCCTTACTGAACTGTGTCTCTGCCCTTTACCCGCTTTCATTTTTAGCCTTAGCAGTGGTTTTGACATCAAACAACAGAACCTAATAATAATAATAATAATAATAATAATAATGTGAAAATTTTGCCACGTTCATGTTAGGATCTGTCACCTCTTTCACGACCCCTCCGCACTTCAGATGGCTGTAAAATTATTTTGGTTATATTTCACTTTATGTTGTTGGCCTGTAGTTCTGCTCCGGGGAAATGTAGGCTAATCAGTGTCTTTCCTCGTCTGTTGTCAAATTTTTTTATGGCTTATGTGTTTTTCTTCTATCAAATTAGACACAGAGGATGACAGCAAAGTGACAGGGAGACAGACGAGGAAGGATAGGGAAATAGCCACGGGCAGATTTGAACAGTGATATTCGAGATACGAACGTCTGTGTATGAAAGTAAATTAGGTTACAGTATCAGCACCAGTTATTCCACAGCAGCTGGTATTTATTTAAAGTAGCTTATCTTTTCAGATTTTTCACAAAACCCAGGTTGTGAACGTCTTCCAAACAACTGATAATTTCTTCAATGTAGCTTGGTGCCAAAGAAGAAGCCACTATTAACAACAACAACAACAACAACAAAAATTGTGATCAATGATTGCACAAGAGCAGGCAAAAGTGTGCATAAATACCAGAGGAGAACCAAAAAGAGAAAGCCTCATTGGCTAAACGCACCGGGAAGAGGGGGACACAAAGTATCGAAGGAAAAGCCTAATTGCTGAATGAAGGGAGAAGACAGAAAAAACAATCACCAAGACCATGAAACCCATCTTTGATATAGTAATTTATGTGGTTTGGCTAAAGGTACCAATCCCATATTTTGTGAATATACAAAATGAAACAAGGGTTTTTGTCTTTATGGTTTATTTCGTCATACCTTGTGAAAATGTACTTAAAGTATATGTCTAAATTTATCTTTAATCATCTTTAATGTCTCAAAGCTTAAAAGATTTGATTTATACCACACATCTACCGATTTGTAAAGAATGTACTATAACTTGTGTTTGATGCACAGAAATATTAAATATCTGATGTCATTCATCTGCAAGATATAGTAGTCTGAAATAGGTAGGTGGGCGGTGGTAGCGTAGTGGTTAAGGAACCTGGCTAGCGTGCAAGTAGCCTGAAAAAGATGTGGGTTCAAATCCCAGCTACCACCGTTGTGCCCTTGAGCAAGGCACTTAACCCTAAGTTGCTCTAGGGGAGACTGGCCCCGAACAATTAATAGTTAACAAAAGTTGTAAGTCGCTTTGGATAAAAGCGTCTGCTAAAAGTAAAAGTAAGGTAGGAAAAAATTATATATATATATATATAATTTCTTGCCATTTTCAGCAAAGCATTACACAGTAAATGTGCAACTGTGAAACAAGCATCTCAGAATTTAAAGATGTCTGCTCCAGCAGAATAGTTCCTGAAAGTTTCAGAAATGTAGCATGAAAACTCCAAGAGTAATAATTTATGGAACAAGGACATTTTTTTTTAGAGTTTCATTTTATTCAGACATGACCCACTTTTTTAAGACCCCATATCTCAAAAACTACAGAGGATACAATAGTAATATTTTGCATTATAAGCCTGAGTGTAGTAACGTTATTCACATAAAGTATGAAGCAAATCCATGTTGGTCAGACGTAATTTTTTCCCGAAATTTGTTGATTTGGCACGGAATGACCCCTGTCTGTTCCCCACAATATGAAAAAACACAGCACTAAAAGACACTGTAGAAACCAACTGTCATACACCACAGTTACCCTAACATTGCTAACATTGAATGTTAGCTGCTAATGTTGAATGTTGAAATCATGTTCAAAATGATTTGGGTACTTACACCTGTCAAACTGAAGATTCAATTCAATTCAGTTTTATTTATACAGCGCCTTTTACAATAGTATTGTCTCATGGCGCTTCACAGAAGGAGCACCCAAGAGCAACAGGGGCAAAGAAAAACTCCCTTATGTTCAGTTAATCTAGGAAGAAACCTTGGGCAGATCCACGACTCAAGGGGCTAACCCAACTGCCAGGGGTCAGGGAGAAAAATTACAATCAGTAGTAACCATGACAGACTATAAGTTGCCTATGGTTTAGCTAAGGATCATAATAGTTCATAATAGAGTATTATCCCACTTTTACATTACATGGTAATCAGTCTATAGGTGGTTATCAGGAATTATGGCTGGACAATGTAGCAGCGGCCAGGCATAGTGACAAACTCAAAGGAGTGAGATGGGTCATGGGGGTAACAGTAAGGGTCCATTTGACAGCGCCATTGTGGGGGGGGGGTTAATCACGAAGCCTCAGGAAGGGGAGTCGGGCCCAGCATCGGCGTCCAGGAAGGTCCTCTGTGATGGGGAGTCGGTCCTGACATGGGCCTCCCGTAGTGTTGGTTGTAGTCCACTCAGGAGGGGAGGGTGAGAGGAGTCCGCCAGAATGAGGCAGGGATGACACTCAGCAAAGATAATTGTGGACAGAGGAAAATAGTGAATTAGGCCAGGCTCACACATCAGAAAGCAAATGTGTAATTTGGGCATACATACATGTGTATAAATATATATATATACATATAAATATTGAGAGAGAGCTGAAAGAGAGAGAGAGGGAGTTGTACGGCATGACACATGAAGGTTGTGTGGCGGCGCTAGGCTATAGCAGCATAACTAAGGTATGATGCATGGCAACCCAGCACCACTGCAGGGATGGTCAGTGGCTGCCATGCCTCGGAACTGGGGGCAACAGCAGAGGCAGTCCCTTCCAAAAGACCCATGAGAAGTGATGATTTGCCATGCACCATCCCTAACTATGGGAAACAGTAAAGAGGAAGGTTTTAAGTCTAGACTTAAAGGTATTGAGAGTGTCCGCTTGTCGAATGTGGGGGGGGGAGATTATTCCACAGGAGGGGTGCACGGTAACAAAAGGCTCTTCCTCCTATCGTAGATTTTGATATTCTTGGGATTTCTAGGAGACCAGCATTTTGGGATCTTAGGGTTCTAGGAGGGTGGTAAGGGACAAGTAAGTCTTTAATATATGTTGGTGCATCGCCCTTGAGGGCTTTGTAGGTTAGGAGGAGTATTTCAGTAAAATCAATTCGACTTTTAATAGGGAGCCAATGTAGGGAAGCAAGGATAGGAGAGATATGTTCATATTTTTTAGTCCTGGTGAGAGTTGGGGCCGCAGCATTTTGTATTAGTTGTAGGTTTTTGATGCAAGTATTGCTACACCCAGAGAACAGAGCATTGCAATAGTCAAGCCTGGAAGTAATAAATGCGTGTATTAATTTTTCAGCATCCTCAAAGGATAAGAACTTTCTAACCTTAGCAATATTTCGTAGGTGAAAAAAAGATGTTTTTGAAATGTGTTTTACATGACTATTTAGAGAGAGGTCCTGGTCAATAATTACCCCAAGGTCTTTAACTTTTGCATTACATGACAGTGACAGGCCACTGAGTAAGTTTTGGTGATGGAGTGTTGGTCAGCTGTTTAGGGCCAATCATCATAACTTCAGTTTTATCAGAATTTAAACAAAGGAAATTATTAGTCATCCAGGTTTTGATGTCTAGGAGACATGCATCAAGTTTAGTCATTGGCATATAGTCATTAGGCTTCATAGAAAGGTAAAGCTGGGTATCATCAGCATAGGAGTGGAAAGTGATACCATGTTTCCTTATAACAGATCCTAACGGTAACATGTACAGGGAGAACAGCAGGGGACCTAGCACTGAGCCTTGGGGTACACCAAACTTTACTTTGGTATGGGTTGATGACTCATTATGAGTGTGTACAAACTGGTAGCGACCAAAGAGGTATGATTTGAACCAGGCTAATGCAGTGTCTTTGATGCCTATCATGTGTTCAAGTCTGTGTAGTAGGATACCATGGTCAATAGTGTCAAATGCAGCACTAAGATCCAATAGGATTAATATTGATATATATCCATTATCAGATGCGATAAGGAGGTCATTGAAGACTTTAACTAGGGCTGATTCTGTGCTATGATTAGTTCTAAAGCCTGACTGGAAGGTTTCCTGGATATTATTGTCATTTAAGAAGCTACAGATTTGCTTAGACACTATTTTCTCAAGTATTTTTGAAACAAATGGGATGTTAGATATGGGTCTGTAATTAGCAAGGACATCGGGATCAAGGTTTGGTTTTTTAATTGATGGTTTAATAACAGATGTCTTGAAGGATTTTGGGACATGCCCAGCTATGAGTGAGTCATTTATAATTTTAAGAATCGTCTCAGCCAATAGAGGGAGAGCTGCCTTAAGAAGATCAGTTGGGATAGGGTCCAATAAGCATGTTGAGACTTTAGCTAAAGAGATCAAAGACGTAATTTCTGATATATTGGTGGGTGTGAATGAATCAAAGTATGTTACAGGTTGACTAGAGCTAGCTGTAACCATTACATGTGGTCCAACTGGATTTGAGGTTACAAGGGAATTGTGTATTTTAAGTCTAATAGATTCAATTTTGTCATTAAAATAGTCCATGAAGTCCTTGCTGCCTAGAGTTATTGGAATGGAATGGGACACCTCGTTCCTGCTTTTTGTTAAACGGGATATAGTGTCAAAAAGGAATTTTGGATTATCTTTATTATTGTGTATAAGTGAGGAATAGTATGCTGATTTGGCATTGTTAAGTGCTGTCTTGTACTCTTTTAAGCTATCTTTCCAAGCAAGGCGGCAAGATGGATTCGCCATTTTCGAAGTGCCTCATCTTCAGGAGTACTGTTCCAATTCAGAGAGCTTTCAGATAAGTTAGGAAAGTCTACTGTTCGACATGGGCAAATCTTATACAGATTAAAATTAAAGGTTACCTTTTGGTTTAGTTTCTTGTTATTTTTTTTTGTGAAAATCTTCCTCCCTCCCCTTGGCCCTACTCTTTCTGTAGCTTCTGCGGTCATCCTACTGTGTCTGAGTTGCTGCAGCAGTTACTTGTGACTGCCAGCTACAGAGAGACAGGAGGGCCAAAAACATTAAAAAGTGGTTCCTTACTGTAATTCTTTTTAAAAAAGTAACAAAAAGCAGTGACTTACTGTAAATTCAAAAAAATGAGAAAAACTGTCAACCAAAATTTCCAACTACAGGTATTTCCTTCAAAAAAAAAGTATTTTACTGTTTGACATGTAGTAGAGTACTGTAGAAATGACAGAAAATTCTAACAGTGTACAAAGCATTTTGAGTCATGGATAACTGAGGATGCAGCCACTAGATCACATTTAGACTGTCATTTTATTTTGTGTGCCATTTGTCCTTTATTCTTTTGTTTTTGATCAGTAAATGCATCCATATGTAAATTCATACAGTAAACATGTTGCTGATACAGGATAACACAAACCACAGCAAACAGCATCTAATCAATACAATTCCCATGTGGATTGCTGTTATTTAAACTGTATACTGTAGCTAAAAATATTCATATAATGAGTTTTGTGGTTGAAAAGCAAATAAAACATCAGAGAAAGAGACACAAAATGAAACTTCAAGACTATGTTTAGCAAAACAAGAATCCTATGCATGATTGTTTTCTTCTAATTCTTCACTTGTAACATTCACTCATTGTGCAAATATAACAGCATTTCTCACAACATGCTCTTGTAACAAAAGATATTGTTTTTCAGCAGCTATTCATATTCCCCAAAGAATCCCTGTAATCTCTCCATAAATCATTCACAGGAACAGAAACAGCATTCAGATATACCAGTAGTGCTACACTTTTTGAAAATGGTTACAATGGGCATACTCCCCAGTTTCAACTGTTAACTGCATTCAGAGCCCTCAATGGTTATCACACCCTCAAAAGGTGTGATAACCATTATATTTAATAACCATAAAAATGAATAAAATGCACAATGCTACTCACTATGTGAGTTTATCTAGGTTTGTGTAATGCTTTGCAGTGCTTTGTTCTGTTTGCAGATTTCACATGACTTTCAGACTACTCAGCAAATAGATCATTTATGTTTAGTTTATGTTTAATTTTACTACTGATCGAGTGAGTGTTTTTGAAATGGTAAATACTGAATGTGAAACGAATGTAAAAATGAGTCAGTATTCCAATTTTCAATTTCTGCGTTGTGGTTGAACTGAACCGGTTATCAAGTCCAATTCTGTTTATAGTAGGTGTAACTGCACTGGTTAAGTAAATGGCCACGCTTCATACGGGTGTTTACATGACTGTTTATTCTTTCAACTCTGAGAACCGTCACAAAAACATCATGACAACGTTAGCGCCTTAACCTAATGCAGAGTCCATCTTACTTTGCAGGAATCATGCACAACAGTGTCTATGAGTTCACAAGTCTCTCCCGCGTTTTTCCCATAGTCCTCTGGTCACGGGCCACGTGACCCGTATACAACCAATTAATTTTATACATGTACAAAGTTTTCAAAGCATGAACTTAATGACAATACTGTCTATCAGACAGTTACACTCCCACCAATTACCATGATTTATGATACATTACGAATAAATCTAGTAGTTTCTAAATCAACTTAATTCTAAATGACACATTAATAACACTTAACTCATAACCTACTTAATTCCCCCATTTTAATGAGGCTGCACAAGTGATTTTAAATGAAAACTAGAACATTTTCTTTTTATTAACCTTTCATTTGCTTTCTATGAGCACAACTAATTAATGAATGGGACGCTCAAGGATTGATGGATTACTAAGTCTTCTACCCTTTTTGTTTAGACTCCTATTTCCTATTTGTACTGAGGCCTTCCTTACCAGGCCGTCTTTGTCTTTGCACACATCCGTCACTCTTCCTAATCTCCACTCACTGCGAGGAATTCCTTCCTCTTTTACTATGACAATATCCCCAGTTTTTACATTTCGTTTAGGGGAATGCCAACGCTGTCTGAGTTCGATGTTTGCCAAATACTCTTTCCGCCATCTTCCCCAAAACTGCATTATAAATGCGACAATTAATCCACACACCACAAAACCTCTGAATTTCCAAATGCTGCACTTGCTCTGGAGACAGGACAAAACCCTTGAATTACATCCTTTGGGGTAAATTAAACCAAGAGTCACCCGAGACTCACTGTACTCAATCATTACACACCCAAGCAGTGCATACTCATCCAGTACACACTCACTACACCCATACAGTCTACACCCATACTGTGGGTGGTGGTGGCGTAGTGGTTGAGGAACCTGGCTAGCATGCAAGTAGCCTTGAAAATTGTGGGTTCGTAATCCTGGCTGCCACCGTTTGTGCCCTTGAGCGAGGCACTTAGCCCTCAGTTGCTCTAAGGGAGACTGGCCCTGATGTAACTGATGACAAATATGTAAGTTGCTTTGGATAAAAGCGTTTTTTTAAGCGTCTGCTAAAATGCAAAGTAAAATGTAACAGTCTAAACTCACTATACTCAATCATTATACACCTAAGCAGTACATACTTACTACACACATGTAGTCTATACTTACTATACTCTATACTCACTTTAGCCATTATATACTATCTACTTGCTATAACTCAGGTCACTGAGTTGTTGTCTTTGATTTCTCCAGCTGTTGGCTTAAGTCATGCTGGGAGTGGTATATAGGCACTTGGGTCATTCCGTGTCAAATGGACCAATGCCTCCCACTTGACCCCCCCTCACGTGAAAAGGGAAAGGTCAAAGTTGGCCCATTAATGGACAAAATGTCATCTATGGCAAAATGTCAATAAAAAGTGTACAGTTTCTCAGAAATAGAGAATTTTGCGTTTCTGATTTTTGGATGTCTTAGGGCAATAACTTATCTTTACTATATTACAATTGTAGCTTTGTAGCACCTACCCCACATGACCATTTCTGGGCCCAAAATTTGGACATGACCCTTAGAGTCTGTAGAAGAGTTAAGTTAGCTTTACAAGTTCTAAACTGTCTACAGACTGGTGGACTATTGCACTATTGGATTATTGGACTATTACTGGTGGACTATTACTACTATTGCGTTTACAGCCAACGCTCTTTTCCCAGGGAGCTCATAAATATTGAAACCTTTACAAAACAAACCCATGTTTGGGTCATCAGGATTTCACAGGTGTGACAGATGGCAAGCTTCTGATAGATTGCAGAAAGACTTTAGTACCTGGTCTGCATACAAAAGCCTGTGATTGAATCTCAAATAGTTTTTGCGATAGTTGTGTTGATAGTTGTGTTTTAGTTTTGGTGATATTACAATCTGAAGTTGCCAAAAATGCACACATGGG
Organism: Tenualosa ilisha; assembly: GCA_015244755.2. NCBI lineage: Eukaryota > Metazoa > Chordata > Actinopteri > Clupeiformes > Clupeidae > Tenualosa > Tenualosa ilisha. Next base: position 498,965 of record PYXC01001583.1, on the reverse strand, counting down.
TGGGTGCATTCTAAGGCATATTTGTCATAGAAATACTTGAGATACTGCGGTATAATTTTGTACATCTTCCTTTGAGATGTGTGGGCACATAATATTTGAGAATCAGCCAATTCTGAAGGGGTTGAGTGGGAAAATTCCTCAAAATTGGTCCATTTGACACAGAATGATCCATCTATTCTATCTAACAAAGTGGCTTTAATTTTATATTAAATGGGACATAAAATGGAACAATTGATTATTGTTCTTGTTCTCTGATGTCAAAATAGAGTATATATTTAACTTTAATTTATCAAAAGTAACATGCCATTTTACAATGCTAATTAAAACTGTAAGCTGTGTATTGAAATGGTCTTTTTGGTTAAATGGCTGAAATAATCTGTAAGAATTGCGAGGTCAGTTCTAACCCTAACCCTAACTCAAGTGTTTCACAAGTTTAAGTGATGCAATGGGCCTACATGTTGCCAAAATTAATTTGAAAGATGAAAAGTTAAAAACGGTATATTAATGGGTCTGTGTCATTTCCTGCTTTTTGGGCCTAAGCAGAGACATTATGTTGAGACATCGGGGGCTTTGAGGAGCCCAACAGGGCACACCCCAGCCTGTATGGCTATATGGTCAGGGCACACCCCAGCCTGTATGGCTATATGGTCAGGGCACACCCCAGCGTGTATGGCTGTATGGTCTGAGTGATGCACAGTAAGATGTTTACTTGGCTCTTTAGAATCATTAAGTTGAGCAGCTGTAATCTGAGATGAACAGCAGGGTAGACACATCACTGATCAAAAATTCTCACAAGGGCTGCAACATGTGCCTGTAAACTGATGATAAAATATGCAGACAATGTGTGTGTGTGTGGTGGGGGGGGGCATGGGGGCAGCGTTCTGCACTTAAACATGGTCTGCACTTTTTTGGCCCAGGCCAGCTCAGATTGCATTTTCGCCCTCACCCCCAAAAGGAAACATTTACCCCATCAAGCTACAGTGTTTTGTTCAGTGAACACAGCACAAGAGCACAATGAGTAAATGCATATATTCTGAACATGTAGGCCCACTGATAGTTTGAGAACAGGCACCCTTAGAAAACTGTGTCTTTTGGCTTGTTTGCTGCACTCATGAAGACCGTTGCTTGAACACAGCATGGCCGGCCACACACACGCACACAGTTAAACAATGCTTTAGACATAGTTTACATGTCCTGTGAACATCACCCATCAGACACAGATTTGTCTAACCAAATTTACAGCACACAGTGACAGCAGTGCTGTCAACTGTGGCATGAATGGGATGAGCTGGTAAAGGCCTACATTTGTACTATCATATGCCTAGTTACAGTTTTATCACCTGGTCTAGCTAGACAGATGGCTCTGCCTGCCTGGTTAGTGAGGTCGAATCAGGATGAACGGCACACAGGCAACAGTAGCCTATGAGTTGAGACATATTTTTAAAAAACAGGCAAATAAAAATAGAAAAAACAATACAGAAAGGTAATCCTGAAAAGTAATTTTGTTTCGTCTGTCTTCCTAGGAAGCTGCTGTTTTGGAGTGATGCTAGTATGCTAATTTTTGCTGTGTGTCAATCATGAAGCCAAGTCATGCCAGTTTTTGGCTCAGGGTTTGGATTTGGGATGATGATGAAATAAGATATCTAACAACCTGTGAAAATACACTAGAATGCAGAAAATGATGTCTAATCTTTCAAATATTTTCTGGGGGAGGTAGTTGTGTACAAACACAGTACAAATGCTTCCAATACCCTTGTATTTGTTGAGCTACAATTGTTGGAGCAGCTTATATTATTGCATCGTATAGGCCAGGGGTTCTCAACTTTATTGGACTGGGGACTCCTTGTAGGGCAGAAAATCCCTCATAATCGCAACACAAACCATACAGGGTTATATCCATTTGTTCAGTTAGATGCTGCTATTTTCTAGGAAAGTTTTTCACAGACCCCCTGGTAAATGTGTTGCGGACCTCTGGGGGTCCCAGGACCCTAGTTTGAGAACCAATGGTATAGGCTATTAGCCCGCATCAGCAATGTGTTTTTCACACAACTTGTGTTCAGCAATACTACAATACTGTATTGTATCGTGGCAGTCTTTTTCCCCCATTTTATTTCATTTGCCCAGGACAGGTAGATTTTTCGCTGTTGCCTAAAACGGTCATTATCGTGCAGCAAGGTGCTGGTAGTGACCGTTAATTTCTGATGTTACAAGGCCATGGGTTTAATTTGCAGACTTGTGACCGTTTATTCTGTTTAGTGTGCATGATTTATGCTTAAATACGCTATCAAAGTATAGGCTATTCATTGGAATTAGGATTTAATGTCTTGCTTGCTATCAGATTAAATGTTGATAGTCCCATTCTCATTGGCTCAAATGCCAATGCACCACAGTTCCTGGAACAATAACGAAAAGATAGGTCTACTTCGAAACAGCCATTTGAATTTATGCCATTTAGATTTAACACACAGCAGAGTCAGAAACGCAACAGCCCACAATACCATTAGGATCATGTAAAATCTGTCCCCAGCTCTTATCAAACCAAGCTGTAAATCAGTGTTTTTGTCACAAGCACAAAACTAGATCTATTCCCTTGGTCAATACAACAATTTTTATGCAGTTTTAAGCAACTGGGAGTTTGGACTGAACAAGGACTCAGAAGGATTCGGGTTAATGAGGATTCGTGATTCAGGGGTTAATTCATGAATCCAGGTGATTGATCTGAGTGAGTCAGGAATCGCGAAGATCTAGTTAAAAATTATAACTTAAGCCTATTTTATTAATCTGATATTAGGCCTATGATTGTTCAAAGTCTTGTGGCTTCTATAACTAACAACAGAATTTTGTTACTTTTCTCCAGAGGGCATGTTTACCAAAGGACTGACCACTGGTGCCATTGTGGGGATAGCCTTTGCCGCCGTCATCGGAATCATTGGACTCATAGGGATAGTAACTTCCTGGGTACGGAAGTGGCGCTGCTGGGACGGAGTACGGAGACCCAGAAGTAAGAAAACTCCAGCACGAAATATAATTTTGCCATGTGCGTCGACTGGCATGTGCAGAAGACCGTAGCCCTACAGCCTTAACCAAATAGCGTCTCTGAGTCAAAGACCGTAGCCCTACAGCCTTAACCAAATAGCGTCTCTGAGTGAAAGACCGTAGCCCTACAGCCTTAACCAAATAGCGTCTCTGAGTCCAACCATAGTCATGTTAACTGACTCGACTGATGCGTTGGCTACTTGAAAATAGATAGTGGATTTATTTTGCCTAGGTTATACGATAGCGTTAGGTCACATACCGGGCCGCTTATGAATAGCTCAAAACCTGTCACGACGTGGTAGGGCGATAACTAGCTTAAGCATAGCCTACGTGTAGCCACATTAAGTTAACTTTATTGTTGGGTAGTGATGCGGTTATTAAAACGCTGTCAGACCTCATTCAGTTGTTTCTGATTACCCTAAAACTTTCAAGGTTCATTCAGTCTCTGCGAAATTATAGCCCTTAGGGGTGGACCTGAAATTGTGAAAACATCCTCATGGCATCTAATAATGTGATTGTAGTGATAATGTTGTGATGGTCACACTTCAAACTGTCAAACAGCCTCATTAGGTGTATTGCAGAGTGGTTAAGGGGTTGTCAAATCCAAACGGGAATTCCTGTGTTATGGATGTCATGGATCATGATCAAATATACAGTTACTTGAATACGTCATTAAGGCTAATATCTGTAGCTGAATATGGCCCTTATAATCCATCAGGTGTATTCATTTACATCATTATTGTGACATGGATATGTCGACTTGGCATGGAATTGCCAATTAATACCAAAACACCCCATATGCCATACCAGATTGCAAGATGGTAAAATGTAAACTGAATTCCAAGTCTGTTATGCTGCATTTAGTTTACCAGCAGTTTTACAGCAGGCTAAATACAATAGGCCTATAGAAGATGTTATACTAAAGGTAGAAGATTTAATTTAATTTAATTTAATTTAATTTAATTTAATTTATTTAGATTCTGAGGATTCTAGTGAAAACATGTTTTCTCATTAGTCACTCTCAAATCATTGTTCTGAAAATACTGAGATGAAAACACCTATGACAATGTTTTATTCATTTGGTATACATGTCATGTGTGATAGGCTTACTGCAGGTGTCAATGAAAAATTAAAGAATTTCCATTGCTACATTGATTTTTGGTGCATAAAAGTTAACTATTCATTTTACTTTAATGTTCAAGTTAAACATCATGTTTCTCTTCCTAGAGAGACAGAACACGAGTTCAGTCCTGAAGTGTTTAATATGTGATAAAAAGTGCAGAGGTAAATATGATGTTGGGACTCCTTCAGGGATCAGAATGTGTGTGTTATTGCCTAGAAGCCATAAGGCCATGAGCTAAACTATTAACTCACTGTTGGGATTTATTTTGTTGCAGGTTTTGTAAATTAAAGGGAACATAGCATGGATGAATGGAGTATTATGCCTTGTCTGTTAGAGGTAGAATAGAATATATTCAAAAATACGATAAAATGCAATTTTACAATCCCAGTTACAACCTTATTTAGGCTGGGGATTGAAATTATACGTTTAGGCTAATTGTCGCCTTTGGCAGCCGTAATTACGCTACAATTGATTTCACGAAAATTATATCAGACAGACTTCAAAATCATTAATGGCTATTTCACCCATGTTTAATGGCTATTTCTAAGTTCATGATTTAGACATGAAGGACGGCACAGTCATATTACATACTTATTTTGATTTGCTTTACTACTTACTTTTAGTTACTTGCTTTATAATTTATATTTATCAAAAGTAAGTTCAGATGCAATTTTACAAGCCCAATTATACCCCAGTATGCAGGCTGAGAATTTAATAATCTGTTTGGGCTAAATGACGTCCTCTTTGGCAAACACAAATAAAATAAACCACTGATTTGTGCAATAGGCTTATTGCATCATAGACGGTCTTTGTTCTAATTCATTCTATTTCTACATTCAAGATTTAGCCGACATAAGGGTGGCACATTCATGTTACAATGAGCCAAGAGTGAAGGTGACATCTGGGGTTGGTGAATGGCCCCACTGAGATGTAAAATCAAGAGATTCAGTAAATATATCTTAAATATTTCTTATCTTAAGTACATTTTTCTTTCTGTTAACAGATCGTGGAAACAATAATGGGAACATAACAGCCCAGGTAATTATTTGTTCTGATTTGTTTATTTGTTGCACTTAATGTGAGTCGCCCTGGCAGACACCTTGAGTTGGACTGAGTTGTTATGCTCTACACAGCATCCAAACTCTAAATATGGTCTTTGCTCCATGCAGGACGCACCAGAAGAACAACATCTGGGGCCAGAGACATAATCTTATCAGTGGAGTCCAACACCAGGACTGACCTGGATGCATGGGCGATCACCCAAGGCCTTACATACTGGACTAGAGGAAGTGATGCGGTGTCCAAGGGCCCTTTGTAAAGTGGAATCTCATTAGTACTGACCCTGTTCTCATTTCCAGCACCAGTTGGATTCCATGTAATCATGTATAAAAAAACCATTATTAATTATTAATAGGACCAAGTGAACCAAGTGTGTCGGTATGAAAAACAATGATTTGGCACATAAACATAAACTAGAGTTTCTGTGTCCCATTCAGTTTGCATTAGCTACTGGTTCACTATTCAATTCACATTTTAATCCACAGTTTGGTTTCTTACAGACAGCACTCAGTGGCTTCAAACAACACGGCTATGGCTTAAAATGCTGCAGAATGTCCTTTTAATGGTAGCTATTGCATCCACTGAATCATCCTGCTGTATCCATCCATGCCATGGAATGCTCTTCTGAGACAGACTGTCCTGCTCACACCCTACATCAGACAGCCCCACAGACTCTTATCAATAATGCTTTTTATACAACAGTTAGGTCCGGTCAAACTATTTAGCAGTTTCTGACTGGATGAGATGCATTCTACACGTCGCTACGAGTGAGGATATCCCATGATATACCATGGGTGACTCTTCACAGCTAATAATCATTCTGCATTTTCCATTGAGAGAACTTCCAAGCTGTTGATTAACTGTTAAATAAATAAATGGTAGAAAATACAATTTGTTTTCTTAAACTTTGTTAGTTGGCAATGGAACTGTTGTAAAAGCTCGTGGTTGTGAGGTTGTGTGGTGGATATCCTCACGGGTGTGGTTACCAACGGCACTCAGCCTTTGGCTCTGTGCCTGTGGCCGAACCACAGCCAGGGGTGGCATAGTGGTTAAGGAACCTGGCTAGCATGCTAGTAGCCTGGAAATTGTTGGTTTGAATCCCAGCTCCCACTGTTGTGCCCTTGAACAAGGCATTTAACCCTAAGTTGTTCTAGGGGAGACTGTCCATGATGTAACTGATAGCTGACAAATGTAAGTCGCTTTGGATAAAAGCGTCTGCTAAATAAATAAATGTAAACAGCCATATTGCTTGAATAATACTTACTTAGATCATTTACATCTATTTGCATTATTCAAGATTCAAGGAATTCATTTGTCACATACATAAATGTACAGAAATTGAGTTAATTGACGAACTTTCCCACTGTACAAGTAAGAATTTCTGTAATACAGAAATAGTATAATGTTTGTGTGTTCATGGCCTGTATGGCTTGGGGGAAGAAGCTTCCTCTAAGTCTTTCAGTCCTGGCCTTAAAAGAATGGAAGTGTTTTCCAGAGGGCAGCCTTTGAAAGCCATTGTGACTGGGGTTTTGTGAATCTTTGAGGATTCTGATTGCTCTAGTCTTAAAGGCTCCCTACACTGTAAAAAAAAAATATATGCCTCTCCAACATAAGCATTTCTAGTGACCCGTTGAATTAAATTTTTTAGTTGGCCCAATTTAAGTTGCGGAAACCAACTTTGTTTTGTTGCGCTCCCCTGCATGTAGACTGAACTTGAAATAGAATGTTGGGTCAATTAAATATTCTCTGTTGACTAAACATAGCTTGCTGGGCTAACAAGCAGACTCAAATTGAAATAAAATATTGTATTAATTAAATATTTCATGTTGGTCCAAAATGTCTATTTTTCACCATGTCAAATAAATGACACACTATGCTTTGACAAAGTACATTATTTATTGAATCCATATAAACTTGCCTGTTAGGCTCAAGTGCAACATTACACATGTTTTCAAACAGTGTCCTAGAAACTACCAAGACAAAAATACAAAAAGAACTTTAATGGGAGCTTTCTGGTGTGCGTATCTTCATTTTTTGTGATCCAGAACTAGACCAAGCTCGGTTGCGTATTTGTTCAGGACACATCGTGGGCTACAACAGCATATCAAGTCAATTAGCAGCATAAACAACAAAATTAACAGCATCAGCATAACATGCATGAAACAAACTTAAGATCATTTCTCCCTGTAATTCAACGTAAGCACTGCTCTCCTCTCAACAAACACAAAAGGAAGGTGTAAAATTAGTTCAAAAATGTCATTACTTCAGACATGTTCCAGAGCAGTTACAAAAATTAATCAAAAAAACTTTCACACCTAAATATACCTGAATGACTGACAATTACCTTGTAATGATCCTTACACCTGTAAAAACTGTATCCTTGCTGTGCAGTCTTTTCCCAGATTCAAGATAATCTTCTGGACTGCCTCAAAGGTGTACCTTAAATCCTTAGGGTACTCCATATTTAGAGCATAAAGCAGACCAAAGAGCATCATGAGGGCATTTGTGAGGTCTCCCAGATTGTCCATGACAACTTCCTCCTCCAGTACTACAGCCACATTGACCACTGTGGGATGTGGTCCTGAGTTGGTAGAATCAGTCACTTCCAGAATCCCAATTTTCATGGCCTGTGCGTGTGGCCCTAGTGCCTCAGTATTCTGTGAAACACAATAAATGACACTGTCAGACTGAAAGCATAATGTCTCATGCAATCATTACCGTATCTCAAACCGTAATACCATAAGGTTATTTGAATTACCTTAATAGTCTTTGAAATTGAAGCTGGCTCTCTCAAGTACAGGGGAAGACCACGAAGAACAACAGACCTTCTATGAGTTGTTAGATCTGTGGTCTGCCAAAAACACAGGTCATCAGTAAGACATTAAATCACCTAAAATTTACAAGAGATTACACATCTACTATACCATGCAACAGAATCATCTCCTTTCACCGTTGGGCTTTATTAGATACTGAGAGTGGTTTTCTAACAGTCCTAAATTAGATCTCAAACATGCTGTACACTTGTTGGCTGTTTTTTGTTCATTCATATTGTCAAAAAGCATGTCAGGTGACTTTCTTGAGGCAGGTCAAGGTGAACCAATGGTGAATTTAGTCAGTTTTGCACAGTAGTGTATGTAGGTACTGGTCAAACGGAGCTATATGATAGGAGAAAACTGTTTAATACTACACCAAAATATTTCTCTGCAATGCATACATCTGATTAGGGTGCCATTTTATTCTTTGAATGAGATGTTTTATCATCCACACCATCTCATTCAAACAATAAAATGGCACCATAATCAAAGTCTCAGAGGTTGCCCCATGTAAATAAGATTAAGTAAAGAATACGTGTGCCCCCTCCCTTCCCACAACACACCCACTTTTCACGCAACATACCCTTTACCACCTACTACTTCTTATCCAACTTGCTTTTTCTGACAATACTGCTTTTCCCATGTAAATAGACCCCTGTCCCTTAAAGCCACCACACACACAATAGTACCCAATACAATATGATTAACATACCTGGGAATCCAGTTTCTCCAGAAGTTCGTACAAGTCGTTCCACCTTCCCTGTCTTGCTTTGGCTCTGTACATCTTCAGCAACCCCTGTGTATGATTGTCCAGCGTTGTCAGGAATGTTGACTTCAGGTCAATACGATTGATGCGGAAGAATTCAGCACAAACCTGTGGGTAATAAAAGACTCAGAAGCAAACATGTAAAGGCAAAGTAAATTATTTCAAAACATTCAATTCCAATGGTGACAAAGGAAAAAATGACTTACCTCCTCCTCAAAAAAACAGTCCTGGCCATCTTTGCTTGATTGTTGACACCAGCGGCTGATCCTGCACAATTTCCTTTCTCCTCAAGGAAAATGTTGTCTCCATCTTTGCGTTCAAAATGGTCAAGCTCAAATTTCTCTTTTTCAGAAATTCCTCCATCGATGACCTTTCCCTCTCAAATTCTTCTTCATCTAAACCAACAGGATGGTCAGGAAGAAAGTTGAGTTCAGATCTTCTGGGTCTCTTGAGAGATCCTCGAGATCAACCTTGTCTTGAGTGGGTATTCACAATCATCTCACTGCATCCTGCATTGCGGAGTTTCTGACGACAATTTGCCATTTTAAACTTCAGGCTAATTTTCCATGCTTCACATCCTGTCGTGTCAGATCCTGGGTCTTTGAAACAGGGGTGTTTTTCTACCAAAGCAGATGCAACCTTCTCTATTTCAGAGTCCTTTGGGTAGGCTTTGTAAGAGTACACAGTTTCAGCCAATTTCTCCAAGATATTCATTTTCATGTCTCTTGGAACAATCAGAGCGGTTCCATTTTCTTGAAGATCCTCATTAGCTTTTTTCAGCCTCAACTCCACATCATATGAAAATGAAGGCACTGGAAACGTGCTTGGCCACTGCTCTAATCTAGATGCAGAGAGAGGAGAAACTGAACGGGGTCATGAAGCTGACGACTGAGTGGATGTCAGGCTTGCTGTATCCAGAGTGAAATCTGAAAGGTGAGCATCGTCCATCACTGGGCTTAAAACTACTTCCCAATGGATCCTCAAAGTAGCCTTCTCTTTTGGAAGCTCTGTGATGTCATGTAAAGTACAAAGTTCATTGTTGAAGTCAGGGTCCTCATACTGGATAACAAGGTTTCCCATTATTTGCAGTTTTTCACGGAGAACTGCAGAAAGTTCTTCAACTGACGATGGTGTGGGTATTGATAACTTCCTGATGTTGTCAGGTGAGAGAATGACTCGAAGTAACATTGTTTCCTAGGAAAGAAAATGAAGAAATTCAATTTTAGCAAAGTAACATAGGAGGGATTTTTGCACACGTCTTTTGTCAGGCAGGTGCATAGGATATGACCCAAGGTCGCAGATCAACAACATTTACAATATCTGATCATCGGATGAAGGTCGAAGACCAAAATGTTCAGTGTGCGGGACTCCAGGTTCCTACCTTTAACAAAGTAAAAATTTTTTAGCAGACACCATAATCTTTCCACCTATATTGTATGATGCCAGAGGGCAGAAATCAATGAGATCTTGTGGGCTGACAATGGCTACATTGCCGTAAATACTTCCAACAATTTCATATGCTCTAAAATGATCAAAGTACCACGAAGACAGTTGTTTCGCTAAGAATGAGACCTCTGTACCAACAACCAGAATACTGTGAATTCGACCAAACTCTGGAAAGTCATCACTAAGTCCAACTGGTAGAATCATTCCTTTACCATACAAAGTCCCAAATAATGTTGCATTTGTTGCCAAGGACAAGGAACTCAGGTTTGGATATTTGTTTTCAACAGCTTTACGCAGCCGTGGTTCAACAGCCGACATTTTGACCACTTTCAATTTCTCAACATGTAATGGTGCTTTGAAGAAATGTTGAGGGTCCAAAGCAAAAGAAATCCTTTATTGATGCCTACTTGCCAACGTGTTAAGGGGATTTTTGAAATTGTGCGTGTCGTGCACCACACTCTTAAAGTAGCTATGCTTGGCTTCAAACCGCATTGTCCACAGATCGGCCAAAGGCCCAAAACAGCGGATCAAGTTTGGATAATGCTCAAGGTAATGATGTTTGGGTAGAAACTTCTCATTAGGAAAAACATCAGTAAACAACGATGATCAGAAATTTTACTCTCTTGATAACATAGAGATTCTTCTGATAGCTTTGAACTAACCATTAATTCTACAATGTCTTTTAGGTCCATTAAAAGTTGCCATGCTTTTTCATCCTCAGGCACCATACCACCTACCATGAGAGGGAGCAGTCTAATCAAGGCCCAATCAAGGCCCAATTTTCAACTGTTTCCAACTGTTTTCAAGTGAAAGGTCTTTGGAATTCTTTGAGGGCAATTCACTTTATCTGAATACAAGTATGGAAATGACTGGATAATGCTATTGAACTGATCAAATGTAAAGTACTTGGCACCAATCAATTTCTGCAGACACAGAGCCAATTCCCTAGGTATTACCCCTTCAAACAGATCATCTAAAACATCTGGAGGAAAACCGGTAATAACATGAAAGAAGGATAGGTGTTTCTGAAGAACACATTGAGCTTTCACACCATGCACATTTGGTACAAACTCACTGCTCTTCAACTCAGCAATGCATTGATCATGTTGCTCAGGACTTCTGAGTGGAAAGATTCCCTGTCTAACTTCTGTGGTCTGAATGTCTTTCAAAGATGCTAAGCAAAATCTGCAGAATTTTTCTACACAAAAACTTTCCTGAAAACCTGCAAGTCCATGCGCGCCAAGATTGTCAGCAGACACATTAAGCACAGTTCCCCTGACATTCTCACCTATCTGTTCAACATATAAGCCCTCATGCTCTAGGCTCCTCAAGTCATGTAAAAGTGGTTTAAAAAATGATTCATAACCATACACTCTCACCTCAGAACTTTTCCCAAGCAGTGCCAATTGGATAGAGTGGAGACTCGATCTGTACTGTGATTCCCAATTCAAAATGACCCAATAGACTTCTGTAATTTTATGCTTCTTTCTAGAAGTTCCCAATGGATTGGCAATTTCAAAATCATCAATAAAAATCCCAAGTGAAAGTCTGAAATCTTGACCATTAACAAGCTTGTTAACTTTGAAATACTGACCATCAAAAGGTGAGGTGTAGAATCCTGGTGTACCCTTCTTTACGGGAAATGTCTTCTCAAGAATGTCAGGTCGCTCCAACAAAGACTTCAAAGTCTTCAAAAGAGGAACATAAACAAATGTGTGATTTTGTACCCTATTGAACACATATTCAACTGGTTCAATTATGCCAAATTTGTCTTTAAAGTAGATGTTTCGCTTATGATTAGTTGAAAGGGGACCTTTGTCAGTGGTGGCACTCAGAAACGGGTTTGTTTTTTTGTAATGTGGCAGCAATGTCAGCAACAATAGACTCATTGACATTGCAGTTGTGCTTTAGCAGAATATTCTGAATTGCACACAGTGTATTTGAGGTAGCAACTGACAGAATGTCATTTACATTACCAATAATCTGCTGAGAGGCACTTTGGGACACACGCAACTGTGACTGCATACACATGAATAAGGCAGCAAGTTTGTGTTCAAGTACTGGCTCACATTCCTCAAGGTTCGAATCTGAAATATGAGAATCTGCCTGAATGTCATCAGCTTGATCTGACAGACTTTGTGAAACTGAGACTCTGTCAAACTCATTGTCTATATGTAAAAACTTACAGTAGCGGCACTGCATTTAGTTTAAGCCTGAAAAAATACCTGAAATACAGAGACAGACAAAAGCATCAATAACTCATAGCACCATAAACATGTAAGCTGGTGACGTCCTTAGTTTCTTTTATTTTTGTTTGCTTCCCTTCTGCCTCTTTTCACGACCAAAACATGTTCACTTCCGCTTATTCCCCGCTAAGTAGTTAAGTGAATTAGAGGGTGGGCACTGATTAGGTCAGGTGTTGATCTGTTTGAAACAGGCGTTCATAAAGGCACCTGGGGTCTTGACATGAGGTCTTGCTTCACTGCTGCTAGTTTGGCGTTGGCACGGTTACATCTATGGGGGGCTGTGGCCAGTGTTGAGGGCAAGGACACGCTGTTGGTGCGTTGACCAACGGAGGGTGTGAGCTTCCAAAGTGGCAGCTACGAAGTGCGGGTTACTTGAATGGCACAGGTAGGCTGGTAGTAACTTTTGGGGCCTAGCTTTATCATTTAGCTTTGAGGGTGTTAGGTTGCATAGTGCAACAGTCCAAGAGTAGGGTTGGGTTGGTCCTGTTTGCAAATTACAAAGTTTTGCAGTGCTATGTAGAGTGAAACCTTTTTTTTTGTCCTTACTATTTAATGTACCCGAGTGAAGTTCGTAGTGGGTGTTGCATTCAAGTCAATTTTCTGTGTGTGTCCACAGTGGCTTGTGACATTAGGACCCTAGCTTCTCATTAGTGTTTCTCACCTCTTATGCCTTACAGGCCTCCCTTGTACCCATGTGATTTGGGTGGTAATTTGGTGATTATTTCTTTTTCCCGTTAAAGTGTTTTATTTAACTGGGCCAACCAGGCTGCTTGAACTGGTATTTATTAATAAAGATTGTATTTTTATATTTTCCTAAAACCTGCGTTTGTGCTTCTCATTAGGGAATTGGTCCCCTTCGCTTCTGCACTCACAAGTTAGTGAATGGCAAGGGGTGGCGTAGTCAGTGCACATTAGGGGATGCTACAAACAGAACAACCATACTTAACTTTTTAGGGTATTCGTAAACCTAACAATGACGCACCATCATGTCTCTTCTAGACTAAATATAGCTGGGTACTAGGCTAGCAGAGGGTTTGGTGAGGCAAATTGATTATGTCTAAATGTTAGACAGCTTACAACTCCGGTAGCAGCTATTGGAGTACTAGCTGCTAACACACGTGCTTTGAATGCCAGCTATCTGACCAATCACTCTGTTATAGCCAAAGTGCCAGTTGCCAAGACTAGCTGGCTGTAACAGAGTAAATTAACATACACGTCATAAACCAGACTGCAAATGGGATTTGAAAAATTACACATATAAGCCGGAATGCAAATGGGATTTGAAAAAATTTACTACTGAAGATTCTAAACGGGATAGGGTCAACGTTAAAACCACATGTCAGTTGACATGTGGTTTTAACGTTGACCCAAGATATACGAGTTGAAAATGTGATTTGCCAGCACTGCTAATGCAGTTACTGACAATATAGCTTTTTCAAACTTTGTTCATAAACAATAGATATATTCTTTACCTACATTTGCCGATTACCTCGCAGAACAAAGACAGGGAGCTAACTTTGAAGCACTCACTCCACTTCAGTGCCGTTACTGGTGGTGAAACACTGTAGAAGCGATAGGGGCAACGTTAAAACCACATGGGTTGGAAAGGGATGCTAACCTACACGAGTTTAAAATCAGCACCGCTAATGTAGATACTAACAATATAGCTTTTTTAAACCTTGATAAACAACAGATATATTCTTGACCTAAATTAGCTGATTACCTCGCAACACATAGACAAGGAGCCAACTTTTTGACGCACTCACCACTTCTGTGTCGTGAGCATAGAGGCCGTGACTCATGGTGGAAAATTCTGGAAGCCTAGTAGAGCTCCTTTTAGCATGTACGGACGATTGACGATGGTCCCTCTTGCTCGGCCAACATAATATTGTATGTGCAACGTTATTCAATCATTTTTTACAGTGTATGCAACGTTTGTAGGTTAATTTATCAGCTCACTTTGGTGATTAAATGGCTTATTATGGGGGTGAATGAAGGCTCTCTCGTCCGTCAATGAAATTGAATTCGCATTTATTACCAGCTAGTCATTCAACGTAACGCACGAAAATGATCATCGCTGGTTCCTGTTCTTTGGTTTGCAACTAAATTCACATGGATTGGTGAGAATGTACAATGTTGTTGCCATTTTTTCAAAAACTTGGTGACTATAGGGGGAGCTCCGGAGATTAAACATTTCAGTCTTGCCTGGTGTGCCTTTAAAGCACCTTGTGTATATTTTCCCATGTAACCCTGGAAGAGTGGTCACTGCGATTTGGTGGATATATGCCTTTGTTTAATTTCATATTTGATATGTACCTTTTTTAATTTCCAAATACAATTGTGTGATAAGTGTATATATAGTGGTGTATGGTTTTGATGTTTAGAATTTAAAAAATAGATTTCTACCTAAGAACTTATTTAGTTTTGTTTTCATTTGGCTGCTGCCCTTCCCATTCCCATATTGGACCCTGACTGCTGAGAGCTCATTGGCTGATTGAATGTCTCTCTCTGTCTATGACTGGCTTGTAAAATCTTGAGCGTTGAGCGCATGTCTGTTTGTACGCCCCACGCAAGTGCATCAAATCTTTCTGTGAAGTTTCCCATTTACCCATGATGCCTTATTAAATGCTGTATAAACTCAATTGTTTGAAAGGCATGTTGCCTTTTGTAAGCTGGCTTACAAGAGAAGATTGATTTATTTACACAAAATGAGAAACACAGACACACACACACAAAATAATCTGAGTCGGTGCTGGATGAATCTCATGGCTGCATTCAACCCTATAGACAGAACAGCATTGCATAAACAGTCTTGTTGCACCTGTCCGTGTCGCTGACGTGACGTGTCGGACTGGCCTGCTTTGGGAGGAGACGGCTCGGTCGGGAAAGTGAAAGCACAGATTGACCAGCTGTCACCAGCCACCGTATGGAGGCTGCAGTGCATTTAGAGAAGATCTAAGCGCGGTGTCAGTGGCCGCGCATATAAGTGGAGACGCACATTCTCCCTTGTTATTCCGCGACAAGAACTGACAGTCAGCTCATTCCCTCGAAAAATCTTGGCACAGGAAGGTATGTGGCCCTCGATGTGATTGATTGTGATAATTTCACCATTCTCTGACAATTGCCATCTGTACTGTACTGTTGTCCCGTAAAGCATTTAAGGCGAGTAGCGCTAAGGACAGTGACTACAGAGAGTTGTCAACAGCTCTGAATAACAGAGGCCATATAACCAAGTGCAGTGAACTGATGCATGGCTTGTGGATGTAAAAAGTAAAAGGCAGTAAGTAAGGTTAATGAACTATATTATTTAATTTCAAATACTATGTAGTAGCCTACATTTTAGATTATTCAAAGTATAAATAAATTATATGTTCTGGTGTGATTTGCATTTCTTCTCTTAAAACAAATACAGAGAAATATTTATTCGATCACTGTATGCCATTCTATTGCCAGATACACCAATTCATGCAAAATGTCACTTACATAGTTTGCTACTGCAATAGGATATACTGTACATGCAGGGGTTAAAGTGAGCCGGAACGCAGCAGTATTGCGTACTGCACCTCAGATAAATGAAAAAATAAATAGATTCATTCATACTAACGATCGCGCGATGCTGTTAACGTATCGCGTGGACAGGTTTTATATGCAGTCTATGGTGTACAGTCAGTTTTCAACCTGGCTGTCCTCCTCTCTCTTCATTGCGAGAGGAGTTGTCGTTGTTCATCAGATCAAATAAATCATTTCCTTCCTGCCTTCACAAATACGCGGCTGTCTGTCTATCTTCAGCTGGTCACTTCCTGACGTTATGTTTTCTGTGCTAGATCTCCGGTTAGTGTTGATGCCGGTGCTTCAAGCATGCTGACAGCATTTTGCAGTTCTAGCCGAAGCAAGTGGACGTTGGAGTGGAGTTGGTGAAGTAAGGTCAAAACTCTGAAATGTAAACATTGCAACGAGCTCAAATTAAATCCCAGCTGCAAGGCATTTAACCCCAAGTTGCTCTAGAGGAGACTGGCCCTGAACAGTTGATAGTTGACAAATGTAAGGCGGTTTGGATAAAAGCATCTGCTACATGCATGAACGTAAATCTTAAAACGAAACAAGGCTAGACGGCTCTAGCTCTCTGTCCAATTGCTGGTCAGTAACGAACGTCAGAAAGAAATGGCCATGAATACTGGTTTCCTAACTGAAAAGGAAGGTTGGTAGGCTAATGTTGTCTTAATGACTTCATTCTTTAAAGATGGAGTAGTGAGAAAAAACAGAGTATGCCAACGAAGAATCTGATTATTTCCAAGGGTAACCTTGGAATGCTGACAGAATAGAAGGAAATAACCCTGACGGACTAGCTGATAGCCTATTTAAACCAGTAAATAGCCTAATGGATGTGTGGTTATATGATGTTTTCATAATGAATTTATCAATGAATATTTTAGCGTTATATATTATATAACTGTTAGTGTCTTTAGTGACCATATGAATGGACAGTTTCTGCCTGTCCAGGCCTTCATTTACTATTTCAGTTATAAATGCTGATTTAAGCTTAAGTGGCTCTAAGCATGACTTTCCAAAGTCTATATTTTCACCATGATTACAGGAACAAAAGCAGCCAAGGGCACAGCCCTGAGCAGCATCAAAAGTTGCACCCCAGCTACATTTCAGCAGCCTTGCCCTGCCCAGCCTATAGCAGCACAGACCAACCAAGCAGAAGCACTCACATAGAACAGAATCCCAGAAGCCCAGTTTAACCACCATGTCCATAAAATATGTAACAATGTCACATAATAGTGTCAAACTGTAGGAGAAAAAAATAGATTATGCATTTTGTTGTCTCTGTTTTTGTGTTCACTGCACATTCACTGGCAATGTTGTCTTCCTAAGTGACATGTAAAGCGGACAGTAGAAATGGTTTTGTAAAAGTCTGAAATAATTGGCAAAAACTTTAACCGGCTGAGGTTGCTCATCTGCATCGCTGTCCTGGATGGTGTCCTGGATGGTGTCCCTCTGTGTGATTCATCTGCATCGCTGTCCTGGATGGTGTCCTGGATGGTGTCCCTCTGTGTGATTCATCTGCATCGCTGTCCTGGATGGTGTCCTGGATGGTGTCCCTCTGTGTGATTCATCTGCATCGCTGTCCTGGATGGTGTCCCTCTGTGTGATTCATCTGCATCGCTGTCCTGGATGGTGTCCCTCTGTGTGATTCATCTGCATCGCTGTCCTGGATGGTGTCCCTCTGTGTGATTCATCTGCATCGCTGTCCTGGATGGTGTCCTGGATGGTGTACCTCTGTGTGATTCATCTGCATCGCTGTCCTGGATGGTGTCCTGGATGGTGTCCTGGATGGTGTCCCTCTGTGTGATTCATCTGCATCGCTGTCCTGGATGGTGTCCTGGATGGTGTACCTCTGTGTGATTCATCTGCATCGCTGTCCTGGATGGTGTCCTGGATGGTGTACCTCTGTGTGATTCATCTGCATCGCTGTCCTGGATGGTGTCCTGCATGGTGTACATCTGTGTGATTCATCTGCATCGCTGTCCTGGATGGTGTCCCTCTGTGTGATTCATCTGCATCTCTGTCCTGGATGGTGTCCTGGATGGTGTACCTCTGTGTGATTCATCTGCATCGCTGTCCTGGATGGTGTCCTGCATGGTGTACATCTGTGTGATTCATCTGCATCGCTGTCCTGGATGGTGTCCCTCTGTGTGATTCATCTGCATCGCTGTACTGGATGGTGTCCTGGATGGTGTACATCTGTGTGATTCATCTGCATCGCTGTCCTGGATGGTGTACCTCTGTGTGATTCTTTTGCATCGCTGTCCTGGATGGTGTCCTGGATGGTGTACATCTGTGTGATTCATCTGCATCGCTGTCCTGGATGGTGTACCTCTGTGTGATTCTTCTGCATCGCTGTCCTGGATGGTGTCCTGGATGGTGTACCTCTGTGTGATTCATCTGCATCGCTGTCCTGGATGGTGTCCTGGATGGTGTACCTCTGTGTGATTCATCTGCATCGCTGTCCTGGATGGTGTCCTGCATGGTGTACATCTGTGTGATTCATCTGCATCGCTGTCCTGGATGGTGTCCCTCTGTGTGATTCATCTGCATCGCTGTCCTGGATGGTGTACCTCTGTGTGATTCATCTGCATCGCTGTCCTGGATGGTGTCCTGCATGGTGTACATCTGTGTGATTCATCTGCATCGCTGTCCTGGATGGTGTCCTGGATGGTGTACCTCTGTGTGATTCATCTGCATCGCTGTCCTGGATGGTGTCCTGCATGGTGTACATCTGTGTGATTCATCTGCATCGCTGTCCTGGATGGTGTCCTGGATGGTGTACCTCTGTGTGATTCATCTGCATCGCTGTCCTGGATGGTGTCCTGCATGGTGTACATCTGTGTGATTCATCTGCATCGCTGTCCTGGATGGTGTCCCTCTGTGTGATTCATCTGCATCGCTGTCCTGGATGGTGTACCTCTGTGTGATTCATCTGCATCGCTGTCCTGGATGGTGTCCTGCATGGTGTACATCTGTGTGATTCATCTGCATCGCTGTCCTGGATGGTGTCCTGGATGGTGTACCTCTGTGTGATTCTTCTGCATCGCTGTCCTGGATGGTGTACCTCTGTGTGATTCATCTGCATCGCTGTCCTGGATGGTGTCCTGGATGGTGTACCTCTGTGTGATTCTTCTGCATCGCTGTCCTGGATGGTGTCCTGGATGGTGTACCTCTGTGTGATTCATCTGCATCGCTGTCCTGGATGGTGTCCTGGATGGTGTCCCTCTGTGTGATTCATCTGCATCGCTGTCCTGGATGGTGTCCTGGATGGTGTACCTCTGTGATTCATCTGCTTCTCTGCACCACTATTCTACCTACGGCAGGTGTATTTATATATATTATATTTATGCATTTAGCAGATGCTTTTATCCAAAGCGACTTACATTTTGTCAACTATCAATTGTTCAGGACCAGTCTGCCCTAGAGCAACTTAGGGTTAAGTGCCTTACACCAGGGCCAGTCTCCCCTATAGCAACTTAGGGTTAAGTGCCTTGCTCAGGGCCAGTCTCCCCTAGTGTAACTTAGGGTAAAGTGCCTTGCTCAGGGCCAGTCTCCCCTAGAGCAACTTAGGGTAAAGTGCCTTGCTCAGGGGCACAATGGTGGCTGCTGGGATTCAAACTCATAACTTTCCAGGCTACTTGCACGCGAGCCAGGTTCCTTAACTGCTACGCTACCTCTGCCCCCAAGCAGGTAAAGAGAATGTGTGTGTGTGCGTGTGTGCTCTACATGTTTGTGCATAGATTACACACACTCGCTCCAATGTATTCAAGTTTGAGACTCACGTAAAGGGTTGACGAGGACAGAAATTTTGCTCTCCGTCCCAATTTAATGTGTAAATGCACCCCAAAATATGTGTGTTTGAGCTGCTGGCTGAGTAAAATAATTGGGCGAAACACATCTCCAACTACGTTGCACCTCCCCGCCTCTAATGACTGCTCTAATGAGAGATAGACAGACTCCTGGCTCTGGGTAAACCTACTCAGTGGCAGCAGCATACTCCTGCCATTTTTGGCCCAAGTCCAGAATTTTCTCGTATGGTAAGACAAAATGGCCTACTTATGGATCTAATCAACACAGATTACAACAAGACAACAATCGAAAATAGCTTTATAAAGGTTCATGTTATTTATGTGGCTAAATGCAACAGCGCCTGGTAAATGCAAATCGTGAGTACAATGTTATTCAAAAATGTGATCACGAATTAGTGAAACAAGGCCACAATTTACTTATATATATATACTTATACATGGTAGTCTTAGTATTTATAGTCGTGGCAAAAGAATGCTGAGGACAAGTGGTCTTTGCCGCCGTGCCAATGATGACTTAGGTCCCTTTATTGATTTTATTCTGGACCAACTCCAAGGCCCAGGGAGGTTCCATGGGGGGATGGTTGGAAGATTCCCAGAGTCACCGCTGGCGGCGCCTGAGAAGGGTGGTGTGATGCCAGGAGGGCGCGTATGACCATGAGGAACATGTTTTTCTTTTTCTGTACTAGAATAAAGTGTAACAAATAATACTATTTATAGTCGCTGCAGAGATTGGGGGGCGCAAAATGTTTTCTTTTCCCTAAGGGGGTGCGTAACAGAAAATAATTGAGAAGCACTGCTTTATGTAAATAATGTTACCATACCTAGGACCTATAAATACTAAATATTACCATTGAATCTTTTGAGAAATTGTAGTGTTTGAGATATGGGGGGTCTTAAATTCCAATATTAGTGTTTCACAGTTGCTGAGTGATGCTTTGCTGAAAATGGCAAGAAAATTGTATCATTTTTTCTGTTTCAGACTGCTATATCTTGATGAATGACATCAGCTCTTTAGTATTAAGCTCTATCTATGGTTGAGTAATGTAACAACTACATCAAGGAAACGGAAGCGGCACTTCCATTGGTCACACACCCGACTGGCCATGATAATACCCTTGGCTTCATCATTCAAAATGAATGAGTTGTGACATCCATTCTCAGTGTACTCACATTGCAGCCACACAATAAAGGTCTTGGTTTAAACATTAAAATAATAGCACATGATTTAACAATGAAAAAGTAAAATCTTAAAATGTCTCATCAGGTGCTAGGGCTTATGGGTAATTTTTTATTGGGATGTAGTGGCATGGTGGTGGGCGTGGCCTTGAGATGAGAGCCACCATAGATCAGAAGGCTGGTATCCCAGCCACCATAATGGAGAAGTGTACAGAAAGAAACTAGGCCACTCATTGAATGTTTACAGTATACAGAGCTGTTGCAACATGCATTACATGCATCATATGCATCACATGCTTTTATTGGATGCATCCACTGCACATTGCTGGAAGCACTTGTAGTATTTGTTCAAATACAGTATTCAGTGTTAGTTGAGCTGCTTCTAGTTTGTTTAATTCTTATTGAGGAGAGCATAGTAGATGGGCAGTGGTGTGCAAAATAATGTATGTTTCTGTTTGCACAGCGGAGGTGTGGAGGACTCACTTTGAGATATTGTCTCTTTATGCATTTAACTGACGTGTCAGGAAGAGCTCCGGATCTATGATTGTCAGACAGCTTTCTGAGAGCATGCTGTAATATTGGCAAGAATGTCCGTATCTCGAATATCACCGTTCAAATTCTCCTGAGCAGAGCAGAACGACAGGCCTACAACATGAAGTAAAGTATATTCAAAATAATTTTACAGCTCTCTGTAGTGGAGGGGTAGTGGAAGAGATGACAGATCCTGACATGAATGTGGCTAAATTTTCAAATTATTCTTCTTAATATTATTATTAGGGTCTATTTAATGTCAGAAACACTTCTTTTGTAAGGCTGAAAATTAAAGTGGGTAATGGGTGGAGGGGAGGGGAGGGGCTGTGGCACAAGGAACAAAAGCACATGACTACTTAAACAAAACAACACATGGTCATCAAGGCACCTATACTTTGAAAGCTAGGTTTGACAAACTACTTTATGTAGTTTCCCTTTGGATACCAATTTGAAATTTTGTGCATGCAGAGATTAAAAACATTTCGTAGTGGCTGTGTGTTTGTTTTTAAGTGAGAAAACACACTCAAATCTTGGATCCAGTTCTATCTTTCTCAATTTAAAGTGCCATAAATCAAAAGGTTTGTTTTCTTTCTAAAACATTCTTCCATTTCAAGAATGCACTATAACTGAAGTGTAATATACTGAATTATAACAGATCCCATCTGCTTCAGTGTGGAAACATTGTCATCAAAAGTTGCCCCCATTTCGTCTTTATACCATTTTCAGTAATCCATTACTTGGCAATTATTATACTCTGAGGCAAAATAATTTACAGTTCAGAACATCTCCATGTCTGCAACATTGTCTGAAACTTTCAAATGTCTAGCATGAAATATATAAAAGTAATGCACAACCAAATTTGATCAAGTTAAAAAACACATTTTTTCCATGACCATGACCCTGTTTTCTTTCCCCCCAATATCTCAGATACTAAAGTAGATAGAAGGTTAAAATTGTGCACAATTGCTGATGGGTACAATGGCATTGGGCACCTATAGTATGAAGCAAATCCAAGGGGGTCAGGCGTCATGCATTTGTTGATTTCACAAAGAATGACCCTGTTGTGTCTCTCCACTAGGTATTGAGGTGATTGATGGTTCTGGAGTTGGTGTGGCGGATGAAGATCTGGTCCTGCCCTGTTCCCTCAAACCTCCCACCAGTGCAGTGAATGAGGAGGTGATATGGAAGATTGGGAAAGACATCGTCCACCATCACATAAGTCACCAGAACATGGCAGACCATCAGCTCACAGACTACAGGAACAGGACCAGTCTGTCCAGAGATCAACTGCAGAAAGGAAATGTCTCACTGAAGCTCACAGCACTCAGGCTCTTAGACACAAACACATACAGGTGACACCTGGCAGAAAGAGGCTTCAGTAGTGGTCACAGTGGAAAGTAAGTACCTTACCACACACACACACACACACACACACACACACTTACAACGTGGAGGAGTGTCTCAGAGGTCAGAGTCTCTTACAACATCAAGAGTGTCTTTCAGTGTCTGGACTGATTGGACATCTAATTGGAACTTTCAGGAGCAATTGAAGATAAGGGCTGGCTTAGTCTCTCTTCTTGGTCATCCCTAATAAGGAGTCTGATGGCTCAAGGAGTCTGATAGCTTAATCGCTCAATAAAGAGTCTAATGGCTCAATCTCTCAAGAAGGAGTCTGATGGCATAAAGAGCCTAATCTCAGTGGGTCAGTCAAGTGTTTGGCAAGCGTTCCAAATGCTTTTGTCTATAAAGTACACCTGAACTTTAGCCTGGTAATAAAACCAGCCTCTCATTCTACACTTTCGTTTCATACAGAGGGTCTAGACATTTGGTGCTGAGATTCGATTGCTTGCTAGATGAGTTTAAGTTTAAAAAGATTGGATCAGCCCCTGACTGTTAGGTTGCCTTGACCAATAGCATTCTAGCTCTGCATTCACAACATCTTCCTCTATTCACTGATTGGACAGGTTAAAATGCCTCCTGAGACGAGCTCAATGGGATCTAATCCAGACTAGCACTGTAGGGAGATGATAATCCAGACTAGCACTGTAGGGAGATGATAATCAAGCGGAAGTGCTAGGAAGGCAAGGCCAGGCTACCTGAACTTAGCTTTTGGGGTAACTTATGTGTGTGTCTGTGTATGGGAGTGAATGAGTGTGTGTGTGTGTGTGTGTGAGTCACACTGATCCCAGTTCCCCATCCGTGGGCTCAACTCCAGACATCTGCTCTGTGAGTGTGGGGAATGGTAGTGTTGTCCTGCGGTGTGAGACGGCTGGCTGGTCCTCGGAGCCCCAGCTGGAGTGGCTGGATGGCCAGGGGAAGATCCTGTCTGCGGGGGACCCTGAGTGCACCTTCACACGCAACGTCACGTGTGCCGAGTGTCTAAGCCAGTGCTGGGACTGAGCAAGGAGAAATGCGTGGAAGTGCCAAGTGAGAGTTCACACACACAACGGGGCGGTGGTGGCGCAGGTGGTAGGGTTGCTGTTCGGCAACCGAAGGGTTGCAGATTCGAGCTCCTCTCTGCCTGACCCCATCGAAGTGTCCTTGAGCAAGATACTGAACCCCAAATTGCTCCCGGTGGCAGGTTGGCACCTTGCATGGCAGCCTCCGCCACCGGTGTGTGAATGGGTGAATGTGAGGCCTCCGCCACCGGTGTGTGAATGGGTGAATGTGAGGCATACTCTGTGAAGCGCTTTGAGTACTTGTAGAAGTAGAAAAGCGCTATATAAATGCAGTCCATTTACACACACACACACACACACACACACAAACAGCCATTCGTTTGTGTGGCAAACTGAACTGAACTGAACTGAAATGAAACCTCCAGAAGTTAAAGGCTCAGCAGGCAACATTTTATGCTGTTTTTAGGTTAATTTATCAGCTTCACTTCAGTGGTTAAAGGAGACATAAAATGGAAAAACATGTTGACTTTGATGAATTAGGAGAGGTTGTGTATCAGTCATGGTTGTGTCCTCCTTCATATGAAAATCTTGAACTTAGAAGTAGCTGCTAAAATATGGTGTTAGAACAAAGACTATAAGTGATGTGAAATAGCACAAAGCCATTGTAGTTCAATTGTGGTTGCCAGAGTGGGCGCCATTTAGCCAAAAGGACCATTACAATGCACAGCCTAAATATAAGGTTTTAATTGGGCTTGTGAAAATTGCACTTGATCTTATTTTTAATAAATTAAAGTTAAATGTATTCTATTTCAACCTGAGAGAACAAGATACAATACACCATCCATCCATTCTGTGTCCCTTTAAATGGCTCATTACAGAGTGAATGAATTCTCTCATTGATATTGATAAATAATTGTCATCAGTTAATTCTAACAGTTAATGCAGTTGCACTGTAGCATTTCTTCACACACATGAAGGATAACCTTCCTGTTGTGTTTTGGTCAAATTTGGCTAAAATCACATTTATTTATTTTTTCTTAGAAATGTAATTAATTTAATGTAATGGTTATGTGGCTTCACGACTGTTCATATGTCACATCTGAAGATATAAAGCAAATTTTGTTCATTTTCATGAACTTTTTACAAGTGAGAAAAATTATATGGGTGACAACTTATAAAATTGATTCCAGACACCTGCCTATCAGATGGACAGTGCAAGTGTGTTTGTGTTGACTTTACACATTACACACCCCTCACTACCCCTCTTTGTTTCCAGTTAAAAACTCTATAGGAATCTATTTCCAACAGAATCTTTCCCACACAGAATCACATATTTGAAATATTCAAGAGACTATATTGATACAACACTTTATCACAATATTCGATGATAATTTTTTACAGCGCCATTTAGTCTACAATACAATTGGAATGGAGGGGCAACAGAAAAAACTCCCTTGTGGTTATTCAAGATAGAAATGTTCTTTGGACTGTAGGTAGCCTTCCACGTCTTCTTAGAAATAAGCATGATGGAAAGAGGGAAGTTTTTTAAAAGAAAGTGTGCTCAGCTCCAAAAAAGGTTAATGCAGACTTCAGGTGCGTCAAAACGGGTTATTACATAGGTTATTCAGCGTTGAAGACGCTGAAGATGGCTAAGGCCGAAACGTTTGTCTTGACATCCTTCCCAATAAATCACAATCATAAGATTTATATTCAAGAGTGCGGCTTTTGCTGCTCTATGGAGGGAGGGGAAGACCATGTGGCCAGTGGCCATAGTATCTATGAAGGGGAATTTAAAAGGTTTCACCTTTTCCTGCTTTTATTTCCCAGAGGAGCTGTTTGATTGCCTGGGGAGTCAGAACAAACTGATCATCACTGTCAGGGTGTTGGTGGCCAGAGGAGCTGTTTGATTGCCTGGGGAGTCAGAACAAACTGATCATCACTGTCAGGGTGTTGGTAGCGAGAGGAGCTGTTTGATTGCCTGGGGAGTCAGAACAGACTAATCATCACTGTCGGGGTGTTGGTGGCCAGAGGAGCTGTTTGATCGCCTGGGGAGTCAGAACAAACTGATCATCACTGTCAGGGTGTTGGTAGCGAGAGGAGCTGTTTGATTGCCTGGGGAGTCAGAACAGACTAATCATCACTGTCGGGGTGTTGGTGGCCAGAGGAGCTGTTTGATCGCCTGGGGAGTCAGAACAAACTGATCATCACTGTCAGGGTGTTGGTAGCGAGAGGAGCTGTTTGATTGCCTGGGGAGTCAGAATAAACTGATCATCACTGTCGGGGTGTTGGTGGCCAGAGGAGCTGTTTGATCGCCTGGGGAGTCAGAACAAACTGATCATCACTGTCGGGGTGTTGGTGGCAAGAGGAGCTGTTTGATTGTCTGGGGAGTCAGAACAAACTGATCATCACTGTCGGGGTGTTGGTGGCTATGTTAGCCGTTCTCACAGTGTGCGTGTGGAGATCAGAGTTACTTATGCCTACATATGGCTACCAGGTCCAGCAACATCCTGCCTTTCAAATCAGAAATGCTCCCTTCCAAACGGACATCGCTGGCTCTGTTGACCACATTGGTAATAGACAGTAGAATTCAATGGGAGACATTTAACTCTTTATTTTTTGAGTCATTCTGAGTTTAGAGCTCAAACCTTTAACAGAAATGGATTTCTTTTTTATTGTGAATAAATATATCTCAATTGATATGCAGACAGCAGGACAAATCCATATTTTTTGTATATAAATTGCAATTTATATATTAATTACAATACCATGCCTTTGCGTTTTCAGTTCCTAAGGATCTGGATGTGTGTATGACCACGCCTCGGTCAGCTCAGCTCACATGGCGGCGTCTGTCCAGCACACAGCCTGCACACACATTCCAGGTCACGCTCCAGAGGGATGGGGCCGACCCAGCGCTCCTGCCACCTCAGTCACTCAGCATCCCGCCAGACAGTCCTGAGCTCTGCAGAGCTGAGATAAACGACTTGACACCAGGAAGTCGCTACGTTTTCAAAGTCCGCACTGTTATGGACGAAGAGAAGTATCCCTTCTCTTCTGTTAGCATCAGAACAAGTAGGATATGTTCGTAAAATGGCATTAGAGTTCAACTGACCAGCTATTTGAGCTCAATTATAACAGAGTAGGGACCTTTGCCTCTGGTGCTCCTCTGAACTAAACTAAACTCAGCTCAAACTTAATCATGCACGCCTCATAAAATCATTTCATGACCTTGTCAGGCAACATAGCTCTTCAGAAATTCATCATCACTGTTTCCAATCCTTCGACTTCAAAACAAATGCAGTAGAATTTAGACAGATATGCCTCCGTTGTGGCCAATTTACTCATTTTCCTCCTCTCTTAGAGTTAAACAGTTGGGTTTTACCTTTCTTCAGTTCATCCAGTCGTTCTCTCAGTCTGACAGTAGTGTTTTTAGCTTCAGGTGAGCATCATTGAATCCTTTGATTGCCACTAGCATCTCACCAATTTGCATCTTGCTTAAAACTTTCCACAGAATTCCACTATTTTTCCTATTTAAACTTGACTCTGCTGTAGTCACAAAGATGTACAAAGGTTGATAAAAGATGAAATATGGTGATTTTCTAAACCCATGAACCCATCCGTCATGGAAATTTGCTCTCGTTTTGGCATACCTACAGACCTCCCTACAAACACGAATTCTTTCATTTAACAATCAGTTATTTCATTAAACTACAAAAATGTTGTTGCTAAGAGGGAAACTATGATTATTGCTAACCAGGGTGGGCTAAGCTCTCTGCACAGACTTAGAACATCAGGCTTTCAGCAAATAACAAAACATGCACACATGAAATGACAATGAATGCCAGAGTCAGTCAACCCACGGCCCTGTTGTTCATGTCTGCTGAGTGCTGTAGGTAGGAGCAAGAATGAGAATATGTGTTACTATGGAGACCAGATAGCAAAAGGGCAGCCAGAGCTGACTGATGAGGGCAAGGAAACATCGTTTCAGTTTCAGTTTCATTTTCCTGTGCCCCATTGACTTACGTTAGCTATTCGGGAGTTGTACCAAATGTTGTCATTCTTGTATCTATCAGCAGCACTCGGCAACCTCAAAGAACAGGGATATTGGTTGACTAACTTCAGATTTTTCCCTTTAACGACCTGTCAAAAGTGGGGTTTTAAAATGTATAGTAATTGTTGAGTGCAGGGACCAACTTTGAAACTTTACTGTTGCCATGCAACCTTGACTGAGAGGGCACAACTTGCTCAGGGTGTGCAGAACACTCAGTAAAGCCTGAGTTAGCTTTAGGCAAAAACGTCTGCATCTCAGACTTCTGCGTCACCTACAGAGTTTGATGATATAGATGTTTTTGAGAAGTGTTCGATCTCATGTTAACTCTCATAGAGAAATTTGTCATGGGCGCAGGGTTTTGGGGATGTTTAGATGAGGCTAGTTGTCAATAAGTTTCAATAGGTCTGCAGTAAGTAGTGTGCTATATGTGTCTGTAATTAAGGAATAGATTCTCTTTACAATTTATTACTTCAGATCTGATTGATCAGGTGTTTTAGCCAGGATTATACTATGATATGTTTTCACCATAAAATTACCAGTTTATTCCCATTAATCCCCATAAAATCCCATGGAAAACTTTTAAAATTTCTGGAATTTTGCAACCCTACCTCACTCTGGGAATTCTGTTCTAGTAAAAGACTCAACTCAAACTTCTGTGAACTTAACCTGGAACTTACCTGGAACTCAACCTGTTCACTGGCAGGTGTTCTTTAACCAATCAGAGTCCTTTTTCCCATTAGTATTTGTGGCAGTGCCACACTTTTGCATCTTTGGAATCAATCAAAAAGGGCTTTGGAAAAACAGCATCAGAATAAGATGGATCACCTGAGCCTAGAGAGCAAAACATGGGATTCCTAAGACCAAATAACTGATCTATATTTTGAACAACTGAGAAATCAAGCACAGCTCAATTTAGCAACTCTTGTTGTTGAGAAGTGGTGGTTAGGCAAGCCTACCGCAGGAACAGGAGAGAGAATCTATGCAGAAGGTTTGAGCTCCTTTACAAGAATGGGATGGAGCATTTCCATCTACAGTATGTTAGGTCTAGTCAAAGGTGCCAAGTTCACAACTTAACACTTTTTTACTGCCATGATCTGGATGAATGAGAATCTTCAGACATGTTAGCTCTACTGTTTACAACATACTACGGAATAGTCCAGAATACTGGAGACCATGACCTGTGAGTGTGTGTGTGAGTGTGTGTGTGTGTGTGTGTGTACGTGAGACAGGACAGGTGTGTATGTTTTCAACATTAATTTTCTTTTCTTTTCCAGTAGCCATTACTGCTTTTAATAATGAGACGCTCTGTAGGTTAACATGGGTTACATCAGGAAGACTCAAAGCCGTTTATTTACCCATTTACCCCTGGGTTAGGGCTCAGGGTGTTTATTTACAGGGTGATCTATCTCTGGGGTTACATCAGAGAGCTTAGAGTTAGAGCCTCTGAAGCCACAGCCATGATCATCACTAGAGCCCAACACCACACACACACACACACACACACACACACACACACACACACACACACACACACACACACACACACACACACACACACACACACACACACAATCATCACTGGAGCCCAACACCACACACACACACAATCATCACTGGAGCCCAACACCACAGACACACACACACACACACACACAATTATCACTGGAGCCCACCACCACACACACACACACACACACACACACAATCATCACTGGAGCCCACACACACACACACAATCATCACTGGAGCCCCCACACCACACACACACACACAATCATCACTGGAGCCCACCACCACACACACACACACAATCATCACTAGAGCCCAACACCACACACACACACACACACAATCAACACTGGAGCCCAACACCACACACACACACACACACACAATCATCACTGGAGCCCAACACCACACACACACACACACACACACACACAATCAACACTGGAGCCCAACACCACACACACACACAATCATCACTGGAGCCCAACACCACACACACACACACACACACAATCAACACTGGAGCCCAACACCACACACACACACACACAATCATCACTGGAGCCCAACACCACACACACACACACACACACACACACACACACACACACACACAATCATCACTGGAGCCCAACACCACACACACACACAATCATCACTGGAGCCCAACACCACACACACACACACACACACACAATCATCACTGGAGCCCAACACCACACACACACACACACAATCATCACTGGCGCCCAACACCACACACACACACAATCATCACTGGAGCCCAACACCACACACACACACAATCAATAGTGGAGCCCAACACCACACACACACACACACAATCATTACTGGAGCCCAACACCACACACACACACAATCATTACTGGAGCCCAGCACAAGACCCATCCCACAGAGGCACAGGGGCCTGTCAGGAGTCAGAAATATCAGACCATCAAGTACCCTGTTCAACCTGCTAGGTTATTTGTATTTGTGTGTGTGTGTATCTGATACCATGTTCAGCCTGTTAGGTTATTTGTATTTGTGTGTGTGTGTGTATCTGATACCATGTTCAACCTGCTAGGTTATTTGTGTGTGCGTGTGTGTATGTGTGTGTGTGCATCCGATACTATGTTGAAGCTGCCAGGTTACATGTGATGCTGTAGTGATTTTCAGATATCTAAATGACCCTAAAGTTAGGCCACATAGCAGATATGTGCCTTTTTGACTTGAAGAGTATGGTGTTATGGTTTAGAATTTAGAAACTGTAGAATTCTCACCTTAGAATTCTTTTTTTTTTTGGCCACTCCCATCCTTATTGGACCCTGACTGCTGAGAGCTCATTGACTAATGATGTATGTTATCAATGCATGTGTCTGTCTGTGTCTCTGTCTCTCTTCCGTCTGTGGGCACGCATGTCTTTAGCTGTGAGTGTGGGCATGAGAGTGATGTTCAATCACTTTTTCCTGTACTGGTTGGCCACTCTTTGGTCATAAGTCTGAGGCCCTAACCAATAGGCTGTGGCTGGCTGACTTAAAGGAGAAATCTGGTGGGAAATGAACATGGGGAGGGGGTGTACTGCAGCATAACAGTCGAACGTCTGCTGGGGACTAAAACTACTCAAAGTAGCCCCACACCCCACAATAGATTTAGGCTTGGATTCAAAGCAGATAGATAGACAGTCAGATAGATAGATAGATAGACAGATACTTGTACTGAGACTTTTGCAGGGTTACCATAGCATGCTCCTGCACATTCTACACTACTTCCACACAAACAAATCAGTGCCCTAAAAGGCACACATGATAGTTTTTTTGCATGTTTATAATGTATGCATGTCAGGTGTATGCCAGGCTGTGGAAGCTTAAGGACACCAGAATTCCCTACGGGACAATAAAAGTATTTATCTGTATCTCTCTCTCTATCTGTCTATCTATCTATCTAATGGCCATTCCTGTCCTACTGAGACAGCACACATGCACATGCACACACACACACACGCACACACACACCTGGAACCAGGTGTCCGTTAACGCCATTGGTTGGCAGGTTGCTCATGTGACCCAACATTCCATTGCGCATCTCTAGATCTGTAGGGTAGGGCTGTCGGGAATTTTGTAGAAACAAGTAATATATGTATGTGTGTATATAGAAAGAGGATAGAGCATGCAGCAGAGTGTTGTGCTATAAAAAGAAAGTGTAAACCCAGTAAGAGAGTAGTATGCAGACCAGTAGGCTCCTTTCTGAAAACTGTGTTGAAACCATGTCTAGAGCCTCATCGTAAAAGGACAGAGACTGAGGCCTTGTGTAGGATTGGCTCTGTGCCAGCTACATCATCTACTAGCAGGAGTACTTAAGATAGATAGATAAGGTGTAAGATTAGAATGGCTACAAGGGTTAGTAAGATCAGAATGGTTAGAATGGTTAGTAAGATCAGAGTGGTTAGAATGGTTGAGGATTACCACTGTTATAACCATTCTCTCGGTGAACGCAATAAAGACTTGGTTGAACAAGACAGACTTCTCTGCATTTTGGGTTTTTCCAAGAAACTTCTCCACAGGGCCTCCGAGGGTCACCTGTGTACAAGAACACACAAACACGTACGCACAGATCCCACATTATTCACCAGTCTCACCAAGCACACGCACACACATACAAGCACGCGCGCACACACACACACTGATGCCACATTCACTAGTCTCACCAAGCACACCACGCACACACACAATTCACCGGTCTCACCAAACATGCAAGGGAGGGTAGAGAGGTAATTTAGGGTGTACCTGGTACCCAGTTGAGGGGGGCACAGACAGCGTTGCTGGCGCTGATTCTGTGGGCAATGTCTGGCAGAAGATGCTGGGCAGAAGTGAGCTATATGACCAGGCTGGGAACATTGGAAGCAGATGGGTTTCCCCTCAGCATTAAACCGATAGCGAGGACCCTGGGTCTAGATTGCTCTAGATTGCGTCGGGCCAGAAAAGGAGAGGGTGTCCAAATGCCTTAGGATGCTATCTAATTGAGCCTGTTGTTTTTGAAGGCTCTGTTTTAGTTCTGTCTGTTTGTAGTGGGCTGTACTGACACTGCCTCTAACAACTCTCCAATTCTGTTAGCACACATTCTGTTCATGTGTGCTAACAGAATGGGTACAGGGTCTAGGGTCGCTGGAGTGCTCCCCCTCTTCTAACCAACCTAAGGCTTTACTGTGGACATCCAGGAAGGTGAAGGTCAGATGAAGTTGGACAGCAACTCTCTCAAGCATACCATCTTGCACGTTCTCTGCAAACTGGTCATGCAGGACTACTTCTGGATGGGTATGGATGGCTACTTCTGACTACTTCTGGATGATGGATGGCTTCTAGCAGTTGCAAAGGTGCATGGCAAAACTTTCTCAAAGACTCCCCCTCAAGCTGCCATCGCTGGAAGAACTGCTTCGGGAGGCTAATGTAAGACTGGGAAGATCCCTTGGTGTTAAGAAGTTTTGAAAAGGTCTTGTCAGGCTCATCCCTTTTGGCTATAATTCGGCTCATCCCTCTCGGAAACAATCAAAGCCTGTTTAGACGTGACATGGGTTGTGAAGACAAATGTCGATCAGTCACTAGTCCTCTG
Source organism: Tenualosa ilisha (assembly GCA_015244755.2). NCBI lineage: Eukaryota > Metazoa > Chordata > Actinopteri > Clupeiformes > Clupeidae > Tenualosa > Tenualosa ilisha. Next base: position 465,846 of record PYXC01001583.1, on the reverse strand, counting down.
CTGTTACAGAATCATGAAACAATTTCCCCGAAAATGTAGGACATTTATGTTCATGAAGTATATAGACATAACATTCATGAAGTATATAGACATAACATTCCGTCACTACAGCTGGAGTACTACACTACACTACACTACACAACACTACACTGCACTACACTAGGCACAGGTGGTCTAGACTGTGTAGGCGTGGTAGGAGTAGGAGACAGACCTGTCTAGACTGTGTAGGCGCAGTGGGAGTAGGAGACAGACCTGTCTAGACTGTGTAGGCGTGGTAGGAGTAGGAGACAGACCTGTTGAGCTGTCTGAAGGACCCACACTATTTGAGGTGGGGGCAGCCATCTCTCTTCCTTGAGACTACTGCCTGCAACTGTTGCACAAGCTTAGTTAAGGCTTTAAGTTGAGTTTCCATATCTTCCTCTTTCATACTTAAACCACAAATCTGCTGTGAACACATAAAAAAGGGGAAAGGAAGGAAAAAAGCAAGGGGGAAAGAAAACAGACTGAAGTAGGCTTATCAGACGAGACCTGGTCAGGGGAATCCAAAGACAGAAACAAACAAAAAACCAAATCAATTAACATAAGAATAAAACAAAGACAAGGACTCTGGGACAGTAACAGGGTGCAGTTGTGACAACGTCTTATTGGCACTAGTTAACAACATGCCTTCCAAAGTCGCTCAACTAGAAGGGCACAGTTATACTCTCACACATGAGTGTTGCTACACTGCAAACATCAGGAGTGTGTATCAGTTACACAAAAGAACACACATGAAATGTTCAAAACCCACACAGGCCACTGGGGTGTACACGCACACTAAAGGGAGCCTACTGCTATACAGGCATTGACTAAATAGTGAAATGTCAGAGCAGGTCACAGCTAGGGGGACAAAGACACAAGAGGAAACAAAAGAAAATAACAAAATCAACCCAGTAAAATGGAAAGAAATCAGGCAGAGAACAGTAAAAGAGGCAATCTATTCCCACACATCTCAACGCCCGTGCTTGAGTCTCAAATAGTTTTGGTGATATTATAGCCTGAAGTTGCCAAAAATGCTCACAGGCACTTTTTTGAGAGGGAGTGGGTGTATTCTAAGATATGTTTTTCCTAGAAATCCTTGAGATACTGAGGTATAATTTGCACACCTTCCTTTGAGATGTGTGGACACATAATAAGAAAATTAGTAAATTCTGAGGGGGTCGAGTCAGAGTCATTGGTCCATTTGACATGGAATGACCTCACAACATTACGTAGAGCTGCACTTTATTGCAGAAATATGTATTCAGAAAAGAAACTGCAATATAAGTGCATATGTTTGTGTTATAATTGCACATAAGTGTTTTGTGAAGGTATAGAGGCTCCCGTTCTGGAGAAACTGGTTTTGAGTTGTTCCTCTCTGCTCAAGCAGAACAGGTTATCATTGCAAGAAGTTGCTGAACCCCTGCTCTGTCTCAGGTGTTTTTTCCTGTAAGAGTTGGTATGTACTGTTTCTATCTTATCTGGGATTTTTCTTGGCAGGAGCTGTTTCCTCATTTGTTTTTATCTCTCTCTGTCTCTCTGTCACACACACAACACACACACACATACACACACACTTGCAAAGCACACAGAGAAGCCAGACAAGATGAGATAATTAAGGCACTTGGTGAAAAATATTCGTTTAGGCTGTTAACGAGAGTAAACATGTCTAAACATGGGGGTGGAGATTTCAAAACGCCGGCGCCTAGAGCAGCAGGACATGAATGTTAGACGGGACGATATAAGGCGGTAGGTGGTGTTGGTGGTGGTAGTGGTGTGTGCTGTGTTATTTGTTATATGTATGAGGCTGTGTATGTGGGAAAAGCTTGGAGGTAGTGTATGTACACATGTATATATCTTGTGAGACGTCTTTTACAACCAATGCTGCTGCCTTTTTCTCTGGAACTGAATGATGTGTGAAAAAGAATATCCTTATGGGACAGTAAACAATAAAGACTCTCTAATCTAATCTAAGTCAAGACAAACATCCGCCTGTGTATGTGTGTGTGTGTGTATGCGTGTGTGTGCGTGTGTGCAGCAGACTGCATTTCACAGTCCATCTCTTGGAATGTGTGGCATTGTTCTTGTCACGGCACACAAGGTCATACAAGGTCATCGTCACATTTCTCTTTAGTGAGTTTCACTTTCGCTGTGGAAGAACAGTAGGCAAACTCCTTCCTCTGGAAGAAAGATAGCTGGAGGTGACATGAAACACCGAGGCCTGGAAGTAGAGGGCAGCACACAGGCACAAAGCATTGTGTCCATTCCATCTGAAAATTCACATTTAAAAGATGAGGGTACTGAGGCTGTGAATACAGTTGAGTCTATTACCCATTGTGACCCTTTTGAGAAATGTAGCAAGACTGGTACGTCTGAATGCTGTCTCTGTTTCTGTGGGTGATGTACAGAGAGACTACAGAAATCTTTCTTGGAATATGAAAAGCTGTTGAAAAATGGTATCTTTTATTCCAAGAGCTTGTTGTGAAAAATGCTGTGTATATCTGCATCATGAGTAAAAGTCAGAGATGGAAAATGTCAAAAATCCTGCATAGGATTCCTGTCTTGTTAAACAACGCAACAAACAACGCATCAGTGGGCAAAATGTCATCTATGGCAAAATGCCAATAAAAAGTGGGCACTGAATGGGCGCTGTATTGGCATTGAAACTGTTCATGAAGAGGCAGCACTGAGCGGGGGGCCAGGATGAGAAACTGAATGAAGGATCCATAGAAAACCAAGTTGCAGTGGCTTTTTGCAATTGCATAGACTGGCTTTAATTGAGATGTCATTGGTTTAGACTGATTTTAATTTTCCATGGTTTGTTCATTCCAGTAACACTGACAGAAGTGTCATGAGTGGATTCAACATTTTACTTCATCCAATGGTCAGCCTGATTAGCTCAGTTTAGCAAGCTAAAATTAGCTAGATTTACACTGGTGATGAACGAAGATAGTGAGTTAGCAAGCTAACAATGCTAACAGTTATCAACCAAAATTGTTCTCTGTATCACGTTGTCAAGGTGTACCAGGTTGAGAATGCACAAAGGACAGTTTGAACAACATGAATAACTAAACACATTACCCTCAGAAATGAATAAAGCTCCATCTAAATACTGTTAGGTATAAGTATTAGCAGGGCACCTGATTGACTTGCAGCCAAATTGAACCTTTGTTTCCCCCTGGAGCCTTTTTTGTGGGCGTAACGAGGCGTTAACCAGACTTGCCGTCTGCATCTATATGACTGATCCTAGAATTTAAAGGGGTGCTCACACAGTTGTAGTGCTATGGATGGCTGCTATGGATGGCTGCTATGCATTGCTGCTATGGATGGCTGCTATGGATGGCTACTTAATTAGTCATTTTCAGGTGCCCCCCTTCAGCAGTTGTTTGGTTTGCTTGCCCTGTGGCAACAGGCCTGCCAATAAGAAAGATTGTATCTCTGGCATGACGGAGCATATCTACAGCTCTGTGTTTTACAGCAGAACTGGAGCATGAAAACAAGTGTGCCATATGTGGGCCTAATGTTTGATGCAATGTTATATATATGCGTGTGTGTGTGTGTAATATATAATATGTAGAGCACAATGAATCTAATAAGATTAAAATGAGATTAATTTATTAATGTGTGTGTGTGTGTGTGGTACAATGCATCATTCAGAACAGTAGGTGGGTCTGTATAACATGTTTATGTATCAGCTGTTTTATGAATAATTCCATCCCATTCCCTGTAAGGTGACTCAGCATAATTCCATCCATTTCCTGTAAGGTGACTCAGCTGTAAGATGGGGCTGCATACCCACAACTGAGCCTAATTCTCTCAGTTCCTATACCTGACCTTGACTCTTCCCATAAATACTAGACATCACTATACCTGACCTTGACTCTTCCCATGAATACTAGATATCGCTATACCTGACCTTGACTCTTCCCATAAATACTAGACATCTCTATACCTGACCTTGACTCTTCCCATAAATACTAGACATCTCTATACCTGACCTTGACTCTTCCCATGAATACTAGACATCTCTATACCTGACCTTGACTCTTCCCATAAATACCAGACATCTCTGTACCTGACCTTGACTCTTCCCATGAATACTAGACATCTCTATACCTGACCTTGACTCTTTCCATGAATACTAGACATCTCTATACCTGACCTTGACTCTTCCAAAAAACACTAGACATCTCTATACCTGTGTAGCGGTCGGGGGAATAGCCGCCGACTTGTAGGGGTTACTGAATACTTATGCCTTCACTTACTTATCTAGGTCCCTCCGGCCTAATGCCTATAGCCTCAGTGTTCAAGAGTATGAGCAGGTTGTCCCCTGTTCAGCAACCTGGCCCTAGCACTGGCCTGATAAGATAGGGTAAAATGGGCTTCTGGATGTCTAGAATGTCAGGTGGCTGTCAGAAGTGTGTGTAGTGTGGGAGGGGTGAGTACTGAACCAACCCGGCACCACTCCCTACTTCCCCGATCCAGCTAAACAGGTGAGGTGCCCCTACCCCCAGGTAAGTAGCCCAGAATGGTAAAATAAGTGAACAATAGTAACATTTATTACCCAAATTGAATGAACACGGTTTTGTTTTATAAGGAAAATTCAAAGTAATAAAAAAATAAAAAAACACTACTTCACTTAAGAAAACAAGTAGTTTGACAGTGAACTCACTATTACCGTCCACTAACAGTAAACCAAGTGTCCCCTTTCATTCACCATAACACTGGTCATTTTGATCATACACTTTAAACTTGACACAAATTGACACGTTAAACTGCCTCCAAAATAAACTGCTTGAATTATTTCTCGATAACCTTCAACTTAAACCACATTCACTTGCATCAATGTAACACTTCAATGAAAACAAGACATTCTCTTTGATGTCTTTAACTGAAGGTAAGTTAACATTTCAAATAAAATCCCAGTTTACAAAAGAAAAAAAAGGCTTAATTACAAGTACATCCTTATATCACAACTGTGTTCAAACGGGCAATCAACAATATCAGTAGGAGAGAAGATGGTCTGTGTGTTCGCTCCGTTGCTATGCAGTTAGGTGGGCGCAGTTTACCATGCACAGAGAAAACACATGAAACAGTCCGGGCTCTCTCTCAGCGCACGAGTGTGGATGTGTGTGCGTGTGTGAAAAAATGCAGCTTCAGTTCGTCAGTCTGCGTGTGTGCGAGTGGGAGAGAACTCGATATCAGACGTCCAATGCCTCTCCAAAAACTAGCGCGTGTGTGTGTGTGTGTGCGTATGTATGTGTGCTTGTAGTCCAGTATGTATGTGTGCTTGTAGTCCAATCCAGTTCAGTTTATGCTAATATGCATGAGGCAGTCAGTATAGATGGTGGGATGCATGCATTAATATTACCCACAGACAGCAGAGATCACGTCGAGGATGCCAGGTGGATGGCAGGGTAAACCTTGTCGTAGACCTCGTGCCACGAAGCAAACCTCTCCACTGCCAGGGAAGGGGGACACTAAATGGCGGCGCGCAGCAGTAGGCCACAACAGAGTGGCTGGATTCCACTACTAACAACTCGACAAAATGGAACTTCTCCACATTACACTACTACTACTACTACAGCGCGATTGGTGCTGTTCACTAAACTTAAATCCCGTGTAAGTTGTGCTTCTTCTTCGCCCAATATACGTTACTTTCACCATGTAGCTCTCTCAGCTAACTCTGCCCCGGTGCGCAATCTCTTCTCATGCTTCCTTCGCCTGCACTCGCGCAAGATTCCCAGCGCGTTCTCGAGAACTCACAAGGTCTCTTAAAGGCACATCCACCTATTTGCACCCGCTACATTCCCCCCTGCGAAACCCTGCCATGCCATCCAACATCCAACAGCCGACGGGATCTCTGAAAGACAGCAAAGCACAGCATGTCAATACTTTAACAATGCAGTATCATTCGTTCAAACACATAACACTGTTGTTATAAAGACACCCCAGAACACTGGTTAGTAGTTAAAACTAATGAAAACCATACCTCACTCTTTGTACGAACCCCAAATACATGTATATGCATAAAGGCAAGTTTACAACATTTTCCATGGACACACATTAATTCAAAACATAATCCCTCCTAAATCTATAGGGCAGTGTACCTTTGTTCTGCCTTGTAGACCGTCTGGGCTCATCCACACTCTCACTTTCACTTGCGGCATCTGACCCACCTACAGTTCCCAGCTCTTCAGGTATACGCTTATCTTCATCTAAAGCCTCACCTCGACCCTGATCCACCCCACTCAGCTGCTCCTGCACTAGTTCTCTACTCCCCATGCTTGTGTTTGTGTTGGGCATGTGTATAGTGGCAGGGATGCAGATGATATCAGGACAGTCTATGTCAGTGTCAGAGTGTTTCCGAGGCTGGCGTGCATTGACATGTGGTGGTGGGGACGGGAAAGTGCAGTGTCTGAGCTGGTCCCTGTGGACAACTTTTGACAGGCCTCATCTTTCAGGACAGATAGTGTACACGGGAATGTCACTATGATTTTGTTTGAGCACAATGTAAGGAAAGGGCTCCCACTTGTCTCCTATCTTGTTCCTGCCCCGGTAGGAGTGGTTGCGTAAAAGAACGCGGTCTCAACCCTTAATAGAGCTCCGGCAGATCTGCGGTCATAGGCTCTTTTCTCTTTCTGGACGCGTCCTGCGCTGCAGCGTTAGCCATTTCCACAGCCGTTTTGAACTTGTCATGATGAGCTCTGACCCAGTCATCAAGATTATCCACTTCTCCGTCCTCCAAGTCCTTTCCCCCTAGGATGTCCATTGGCAGCCTGGGATCTCTTGCAAACATGAGGTAGAAAGGCGAGTAGCCCGTGAGAGAATGGATGCGACTGTTATAGGCTAGAACTAGCTCAGGCAAGTATTCGTCCCACCTCCTCTTCTTCTCGGCTTGCAAAGCCCTCAACATCTCATGCATGGTTCGATTAAACCTTTCACATTGGGCATTGCCCTGTGGGTGGTAAGGACTGGTGCGGCTTTTTCCAATTCTGTAAATCTTACAAAGTTCTTTTATTACATTTGCTTCAAAGCATCGCGCCTGATCTGAATGCAATCGTGCTGGGCACCCATAATGAACAAACCAGTTCTTCACGAGGTGTTTGGCCGTCGTGTATGCAGTTTGATTCTTGGTTGGGACAGCCACTGTAAACCGAGTGAACATGTCCGTAAGAACCAGCACGTTCTCATACCCGCCGTTTGACCTCTCCAGGAGTGTATAGTCCATTGCCACAACTTTGAGGGGTGCTGTGATGTTGGTGCATGTCATAGGAGCTTTAATTCTTGGGAAGACATCTTTTGCCAAAGTGCAGCGCTTGCATTCCCTGATCCAGGTTTGCACATCTTTGGTCACTGTCGGCCAATAGTAGCCCCGTCTCAGTAGCCCCAAGGTGCTCTGTTCTGCAAAGTGACCACCATTTTTCATGCTGGCTTTCATACACTTGACGCTGCAAGCTCTCTGGAACGACTAACTGTCTGACTTCTTCTCCATCTCTCGGGTCACTGATTGACCGGAAGAGGACTCCCCTTTGAAGGCTCAACTGCTCAAACTGTTTGGCGAGCTGTTCAGTTTAGGGTCCATACATCTTAACTTGGCCAGTGTAGGCTTCTGTTTGTTCCACACAGCTGAGTGGATGGCTGGACATTGGGATCTCGCTTTTGCTCATGCTCAATCTCGGCCAGCTGAAGCCACTCATAGTTCCCCTTACAGCGTTCTGTGTGGCCCCTTCTGTGTCAAGTGCACGCACCTTCCCCTCAGGTCCCGGCCAAAGACATGCACGCACTTCGTCCGTCCCTATACGTATGAAGTCTTTGCCCGTGTCGTCTTCATCTGGTTCCGTGGTCACCGGTATCCTTGACAAAACATCGCATTAGTGTTCTGGCGCCCAGGTTTATAGCAAACTTCGAAGTTATAACCCAGCGTTGCTCTACTGCTCCAAGGTTCGCGGAGGCCAGGTAGCGCAGCGGGTTGTGGTCGGATAAAACTGTGAACTTTGAGTACATAAGATACTCTTTAAACTTTTCTGTTATAGCCCATTTCGTGGCGAGCAACTCTAATTTGAATGCGCTGTAGTTCCTGTCATTCTTTTCTGCACCACGTAGGCCTCTGCTTGCGAAGGCAATGACATGTTCAACTCCCTCCTGCTTTTGGCTTAATACAGCCCCTAAGCTCTGTCAACTCCCATCGGTGGTGAGTATGAATGGTAAGCTGAAGTCGGGGTAGGCTAAAACTGGAGGGTGCATGAGACTGTGCTTCAGTTCCTCAAAGGCTAGCTAACACTCATCACTCCATTTAAAAAGCTCAGTAAGCCCACGTTTACTGCCCTTCCCAACTAGAGCGTGGAGGGGTCGAGCTAAATGGGCAAATCTGGGGACGAATCTTCTATAATAACTCATGAATCCCAGGACTTGTCTCACTTCTCTCACTGACTTAGGGGACAGCCACGTTTCCAAGACCTGGACTTTCTCCTGGTCTACTCGGATGCCCTGGGCAGAGATTATGTGACCAAGAAATCTCACTTCGTCTGTCAGAAGATGGCACTTGCTTAGTTTCAACTTCAGGCCATGCTGTCTCAGTCAGCTGAAGACAAGCTCTAGTCTCTCACAGTGGGTTTCAAAGTCTTTGGAGAAAACTATGACGTCATCTAAATAAATAAGCAGTGCTTCGAACGTCAGATCACCCAGCACCACACCCATTAGGTGTTGAAGAGTGGCCGGGGCATTGCATAGCCCAAACGGCATTCTGGACCACTCATACAGCCCAAATGGGGTGGTGACTGCAGTCTTTGCCTTGTCTGCTTCATCCATGGTTACCTGAAAGTAGCTGGAGGTCAGGTCGAGTGTTGAGAACAGCTGCGCTTTCCCTAAGGCATCCAGTGACTCATCTACACGTGGCAGGGGGTAGGCATCTTTGCATGTCACTTGATTCAGTCTCCGATAGTCACAGCAAAATCTAACACTGCCATCTTTTTTTAGGACTATTACAGCAGGCGAGGCCCAAGGGCTACAGCTCTCCCTGAGAACTCCCTGAGAGACGAGATCTTGAATATGTTTCTTAAACTGTTGGAAAACCTGAGGCGGTACCCGGCAGTGGCGCTGCTTAATCGGAGGGGTGTCTCCCGTCGGTATACTATGAGTAACAGCAGTGGTGTATCCAAAGTCTGAATCGTTCTTTGAGAAGACATCTTGATGCCTAGCCAACAAGTCTTGGATTCTATTACGCTGGGCTGGGGTGAGCTCTTTTAGCTTGACTTGGACTGGGACTGGTAACTGCTCTGGGTGGCTCTTTTCAGCAAGAGCCTGGTCGTGTTCGATGACTTTCACATGCAATGCACCATCTCTCTCTTCGAACTCCACAAGCTCTTTTGGCAGCACCTCTTGTGGCCTATACACTACCGCAACTCTTGACCGTGGCTTCAGCCTCACAGGCTTTTGGCTAGAATTTAGCAAGCGGACAGGTACACGACCACCTGTGGTCCTGGCAAGCACATTAGCAACCAGGAGACTCTTGGGCAGGCTTACGCCAGCTACTTTCACGTAACCTATTTGGTCGCTTTGACCAAGGGCCCCTGCCTCCTTCCTGATATTTGCTAACACTCTGTGGACTTTGCCCTCAGGCCCACGGTACTTGTTCATTTTCTTCACCCCATCTGCCGCTACAAAAAGGTCTGTCAACTCACTCAGCACATTCATACCTAGGATCCCAGGAAGGCCCTTCATGTCGTCCACATCTGGACTCTCGTCCTTCAGCACAAACACACACTTTTTGTCAATGTTCTTCCCCAAACATTCTACTTCTGCCTCCAAGCATCCTAGGAGGGGAATCTCAAGGCCATTTGCTGCAGTGAGCTGAACCCAGTTGGCTGAAGATAAGGCAAACTCTCCAAAATGTTTCTTGAAATAACTTTCGTGGATCGTGGTCACCTCTGACCCAGTATCCAGGAGGCATTTTGTTCTAACGCCCGCAATCCTAACATCCACCGCCAAGCAGTCTCTGAAGGCACTCTGATTTGAGCCACTGGACACATCAGTGGACTGCCTCGCCAGGTGACTGGTGACTATGGAGACACCTGGACCCTTCTGCCCCAATGCCGCAGCTCCGGATGACTCCTCTGTTACAGGTAGCAGAGGTGCTGGGCTGGTGGGCCCTCTTTTCTCAGGACAACGCCGGCTTGTGTGTCCAGGCTCATTACAAGTGTAGCAGATAAACTTCCCTTCCTCATCCTTCAGAGGTGGGCCTTTCATTGTGCCATCTCTCGCTGTTGGCATGCCCCTGCCCCTGCTGTTCAGCATCTGGAAGAGCTCGTCTTGGCGTGTAGCTATCTTCTGTATTGCTTTGTGCAACATCTCCATAGTAAGCGGTGACTTAGGCCCTTCTGCTGCTGCCGCGACATGGACGACCCCTTTGGAGCGGGAACTGCCTCTCATGCCATCCAAAGCCCTAGCCTCCTCTTCTTCAGACCATGAGATGGCGTCCTGCATTAGCTCAGAGAAGGTAAGACCCTCATTTTCTTTGAGTCTTTTCTTTATTTCTCTTCTCAGGATGTCATCTTGAAGCCCAAGTGCAAGCTGTTCTTTCAGCATTAGGTCTGCATCGGGAACACGTTTTGAGTCTCTACGCTGAATGCGCATAAGCTTCTCCTGGAGGTCATAAGCATAAGAGCGGATGGTTTCTCCAGCCATCTGTTTTCGGTCATAGAATTCTTTGAGCCACGTACCTAGGGGGACCTTGTCACCATACGTCTCACACAGTGCATCAAATATCTTTGTCACACTCTGGTCGTTATCTTTCACTATATATTTGACGGTGAGTTTAGCTTCATCTTTAAGGTGTTGCTTAACAAACTCAGCTTGGTCTTCAGCAGGAATCTTCATGACCTGCAAAGCAGACTTCATTGACGAAATCCACTCCTCAACTTTCACTTCCCCTTGCTTACCGCTGAAGTCAGAGCATTTGCGGTCTCTTGGGATGTACACAGTAGAAGTGGGTGTCCTTTTAATTGGCTGATCTATAACAGCTTCAGCTAAAGCCAGAGCCTCTCTCTGCTCTGTTCTGGCCTGTACTAAAGCATCTGCTTGATCGTTGAACCTTGCTTGTATCTCCTCAAACTCTCTCCCTCTCACACACACACACACACACACACACACACACACACACACACACAGACATACACACACACACTTCAGCTCCGAGCTGCAATACAGATTCAGTTTTACTCTCTCTCTCTCTCACGCACGCACACACACACACACACACACACACACACATACACTTACACACACTTCAGCTCCGAGCTGCAATACAGATTCAGTTTCTCTCTCTCTCTCTCTCTCTCTCACACACACACACACACACACACATACACACACACTTCAGCTCCGAGCTGCAATACAGATTCAGTTTTACTCTCTCTCTCTCACACACACACACATACATACACACACACTTCAGCTCCAAGCTGCAATACAGATTCAGTTTTACTCTCTCTCTCTCTCTCACACACACACACTTTAGCTCCGAGCAGCTATACAGATTCAATGATGCTCTCACACACAGACAGCTTCTCTCTCTTCAGACACACGCACGCACACACACACAGTTGGCGCTCACCTCTCGTGCTCAAACACCTTCTGGTAGCCGCCGAAGCACTTGTTGGAGGATACCTGTACCAGCGCCATGGTTACCTATGGAACACACACACAAACATCAGTGGTCATTAGGCATGGACTGCATGTCATGCGCACACACACACACTAGTGCCAATGCAGCATGTTAGAGCTGCAACAGCCTCATTCACCTCTCACAACACACACACACACACACACACACACACACTTTACAGTATGCACACACTAGACAGACGGTTGAACGTGTGATGGTGTCGGGCAGGTCTGTGGCTCAAACGGGAGCAGTAGTTAAATATCGGCAGATATCTGCTGGGTCGTTTGTGGCCGACTGAACATGTTGATGGTAATGGAACCTTTAACAACAGCGGTCAGTCAGTATCGCAGTCAGTTTGCTAAAGATGGTCCTGAGTGTGGTGCATGAACCAGCCCCCATGATGCGTGCACGCACGCACGCACGCACGCACGCACACACACACGCGCGCGCACACACACACAGGGGTCTTCAACCAAAATCAACATGGCTGAGAGCTATCTGCTATTTCACATTGGTCTTATTGATGTTCCTGGAGATAAGTGACACACTTGCAGCACAGAACAAACACTCACCTACAGCGTCAGCACAGAACAAACACTCATCTACAGTGTCAGTACAGAACAAACACTCATCTACAGCGTCAGTACAGAACAAACACTCATCTACAGCGTCAGTACAGAACAAACACTCATCTACAGCGTCAGTACAGTACAAACACTCATCTACAGTGTCATGTGATTCCTTACCATGGAAAGAATCCTTTTGTGTCTGACATGCCAGATGTTTGAATTTGAGTTCATAGAGATTTTTGCAAGTTTAATACGTTTTGTGACTATGTGGTGTGATTTTGACTGTTAGGAGACATTTCCTGACCCTTGCTACTCAAGCAGATGGTGAGCTACCTGTTGGAGACCCCTGCACTAGACACACGCGACCTCTTGGTGTGTTTAGCCAAGCACGTAATAAAACAAAATATCTATATTGCATAAAATAAAATATCTATCCATGGATTCGGGCTAAGAGGTGTGCAACAGGCACGCATGTAGGCTCCACCCAGGGTGCTCCAACTTTAGTGTCCCCTGGAAACTAAACTTTATGCTGACCTGGCTAATGGCTAACGACTTGGCCACGACGCTTCTACAACACAACACCCTTCTCAAACTCTCTCTCTCTCACACACACACACTTGCACATAGAGACACATGCGGTAATAAATCAGGAGCATGAAAAGGATCTTCAGTAATGAAGTTGCTTTCGGCAGCCAGCTAACAGCCGTGCGGAGAACACATGAATGACACGAAGCATCTGAGAGCTGCATTACGCATCTAATCTGGCTCTGGCTTTGCACTGCAAAACAGGCCACGCCGTGCAGCTGTCTGAGGTTTAACGTTAACGGCACTACACGCTGCGGAAGATGCAAAGAGACGAGACACGCAGTCGTGCACTAACGTTAAGCGCGCTGAGCTGTCAAACCACTCGGTTTCGGAGCCCCAGACGGTCGTGTGTGAACGTGCATGTCGACTGCAAAACCATGAACAAAGTTTTGTCTTACTTCGTTTCGGACAGAAATGCTTTTTCTTCGTGTCTCCGTTAACGTCACAGCTCTCCGGGTCTTGTCAGAGACACTCTGATAGGTCCTCTGCAGGCAGGAAGCCAGGGCAGTCTTCAGCTCAACGTCAGGGGCAACGTCTTACGTAACAGACACGCCCCCTGCAAAAGGCGAGAGATACTCTAAACCACCAGATGGCGCTGTTTTACTGAGGACCACAGAACCTTGCAATCCTCAACTTTTTGGCCAGAACTCATCTAGAACCAGAACTCATCTGCCATTTCCTAAAATGCCTACTACATACCACTGGTATACTGATTTCTGCAGAAAGCAGTGTGTGGCATGCAGTACATGACAAATGACAAACAAGTGTAACTTTTCACCTTTAAAATGACGTTTCATCTTAGGCATTTTATTTGAAAAAATAACTTCACCTGTCCGTCGAACAAAACCAGAATTTTCCAAGCCAAGGACTTTTGAAAAATGTTATTTAAAGTGGGCGTGGTTGACCCATGATTGACAGCTGTTGCTGCAGATAGCACTTCCCAGCCCCACAGCGTTGTTCATTATGAAGCTGTTGGGTTTACTGTGGGTTGTGAAGTTCGTTGTGTATCAAACCTAAAATCATGCTATCGCAGATTATAGTCTAATTAAAACATATCAACAGTAATGCCTTTTTCTGATGATTGTACTGTCCGTTGGCTTTAACTTAACTTTAACAGGCTGTCAGTTGGGAAGTTTTTAGTTGTTGTTTCGGTAAGCCTAATACTAGCATGCTAACATTCTCCTATTCCCCCTGTATTTAGCACCTTTGCTAGTTAGCTATATGGAATGCTCCTGTTACTTCTTGTTTGCCCGGCATGCTGGGAGTAGTGATTCTTTACGGTTTATTAAATATAAAATGTGTTTGTGTGGCGTGACTGTTCTGTCTGTTCTGTTTATGTGCATATGGCGACTGCATTCTTAATGTAGACAGTTTTAACCCACGTTATAATTTTAGCCACCTTTGTGTTGTAGACTATGTCTTTCTGTGTCTGTCCGTTCATGTGCGACCACTGGAGATAATTCTGTTAAACCGAAAACTACGGCAGCGAAGATAATTAACGTTTCTTATTGCTGACAATCAACTTTCTGCTTGCTTTGTCACAATATGTTAATCGTAGATAACAAACGGTAAAAGTAACGTCATTTACCTTACCTGGTCATCCTCATTACTGCATCATGACGTTTACAATGTTCGATATTTCCTGGATGAATATGATTCCCTTTTTCAGTCATATTGCTGTTGTAATTACTGTTTGTGAGCCATTATGTTTTGCTTGAGTGGCAGCAAAACATTAGCTTTAGCCCATGCCTAAGTTGGGAACAACTTGTTAAAGCAGACATTTAAGGGAGCTTCGTTTTTCAAGTCTGCAACTACTTGTTCAGTAAATATGACACCATCAGAACATTTGGAGGGCTGTTAAAATCATAGAGTACAGATAGTTAGTAACCTTAACTTGTACTTAGCATTATCATTACCTTCAATTTCACTGGACTATTTTCATGTGGCCAACATGAGTTTTTGGCATGTCACTTTTTTTTTTGTAATTTAGCTAATAGACCTAGTCCTATTCTGTTGATGCACATTTCTAGATTTCATGAAGACAAGATTTCATGTTGTAAGTAATGACAGGTTAAGATCACACAGACATGTTCACAAGTCAACAAATCTTCAACATTAAAGCAGTGCCGACACATGACTGCAACATTTAGTACTGTGAGATAAGAATCCATTCATACTCAAAAAGTGTGTCTAAAACATAAAACGGCATCATATGGGTCCCTGGACAGAGTAAGGTTGGTAGTCTAAACAGGGAACAGGGAAAATGAAAACATTTCAACTGAGTTCAGGGACATCCACATGGAGTGGCTTCAGTGCTGTTAGTTCAGTTTTGAGAGGCTACATAATCTAGAAACAGTGACATGTACAGATTCAGTTGTGTTAATTTGGTAACATTAACAACGCAAGTATACATACATTGACAGTCCCAGGTCACATACAATCCAAAGTGTGAGTTTAGTAATATTGACCAGTGGCCAGTGAAGTGGCACATGCACTGTCCATGGCAGATTCAAATACAGTAACGTTCTCTGTCCAAGCATGGGTTTAGTCACGCTGGTTCATTGTTGACAACAAAAACTTTGACAATATGGACACTCCTTACACATCCAAGGTCGTTTGCACCACAGTGGATGAGTTGGACATTTGAACATATCAACTGAAGACAAGGAGAAAGGCATCCCACTGCAGCCCATCCCCGCCTAACCGTTTCATCTGGGCAGTCAGGTCAGTTGCAGATTCATAGCAACAAAAAAATTGTGCTGCACTATTGTTGATGGTATGTGCCATTTTTCTGCTGTTTTGGGACACTTGCCAACAGTTCCACGAAATTCAGCATGTCATGTCAGACTGCTACTTGTGATTGATAGCGCCAGACTAAACCATTTGTGTTGGAGTAACCTTACCAGTCGTACAATAGTCCTACAGTTGAAAGGCCGTAGGAGCATAACCTTAAGTTAAGCTGACATTCTATAATGAATTGTTATGCTGATACATTCATTAAAAGCAAACAAATGGCACAGAGCAGTCCGGTCTAAGTGTCACGGGACAGTGTGATGGAAATGACACTGGACAAGAAGCAAGTGGCACATCCCAGCAACAATACCTGCCAACTCTCTGCCACTTCGGCCAGTTCCTACCCAGGACCAACTTCCCACTGCCCCTTCTGGTGAAAGTTGTAGTGAAAGTCACTGGTGCTGGATATGAAGAAAAACAAACCAAACAAATGGCATGAAATGGCAACCCCATAATTTACAGTCCTGCAAAACTTGTAACCATTCACGCACCATGCCTGATCGAAGACATTAATAATGCAACTTAAAAGAAGATTTATGTAACATAGTAAATTGCAACTTTTGTCAGAGACACTGAAACAGGTAACTACGTGTGTAAATCTCAGAGAGGGCAAATCTTAAGCAAGTGAGGGATGATGGCTTAATTTAGGGGTCTCCAACAGGTAGCTTGGGAACAACCAGTAGTTCCTCACCTGCTTAAGAGTAGCTCTCCAAAGGATTTTTTTACATGTCCCAAGTTGCTAACTTCAGTTTTAAAACCGACACTTTTTGAGCTCTATATATTTAGGTTATGCTGCTAAAGTCTGACAGTGCATGGAAACTTTGATGGCCAAATATGTGCTCCATAAGTCGCTGAAACGTTCCTGGAGTGGTACACAATCCAAAAGGTATTCTATTGAACTTGAAGAGCCCAAAGGGTGGACATTTTCTCTTTGTCCTTTTTGCTTACAGAGACTTCATTATATTCCAAAGTGCTGTACAAAGTGGCTCCACTCAGGACACTCAAACACTCCTCTATCCTAGCTGGCTGGAATGCATCCTTACAAGTTTCAGAGTTTAACTGTCGATAATCCACACAGTCGAATCAACTTTCTTTTGCACCACCACAATCGATGAGGCATAGGGACTACAACTGGGTCGGACTAGGTTCTGATCTAGTAGCTCCTGGACATGCTTCTTGATAAGTCATACTGCAAGGGTGGGAAGGTGGTACTGTTGTTGCACTGGGGCATCATCAAGCAAGGCTTGAGCATCCTCCTGGTCTTGGTCTGACAGGGTAGGCCAGTCAGTGAGATCTCGACACCATCATTGCCCTCAGACTCGACTGACTGAATGAAGATTACCTGCTCGTCATGAGCTTGCTGGTATTCAAAGTGGATGGATAAATTTGTGGTTGGCAATATGGCCATATGCAGTTCTTCAAGCATGGTTTTCAGCCAAAGCCACTGGTCTAGTTTCCCAATATTAATGACTGGCACCTGAACACTGCCACAGGTGACTGAGAGATAAGCTGTGGGCACGAGCAAATTGCCAGGTAGTTGGCCGTCCATGAAGGACACTGGTTTTAGGAGAGCTGAGGACAGCGTGGAGCCCAGACCCTGGTGGCAAGTGGCCGGAAATAACTTCATGGACCAGCCGACACTTGTGCTGCTTGGCCCTGCTGTACTCGGACTTGGCCCACCTTCCCAGTCTCCAGGGCACGTTTCAGCTGTTGGCATTCTGCCTCCCTCTGCCTGCCTGTCGGACATCAAGGATTGAAAAAGGGCACTTACATTGTCTAAAAATAATTCTTTGTAGCAATTTTGTGTGATGTTTATACTGAGGAAGCCAGCATAGAAGAATTCTTTTGAGACTGGGCAGTTGGTCAGTTGGTTTTGATAACCGAGATGCTCATTTTAGGAAGAGTCCGGCCAAGCAAATGTACGTCTAACTCAAGATACTCCAAGTAGGGTATCTTTAGGCCATTGGCAGCCTTCAAAGTAAGTCAACTCCAGGCCTGCTGCCACTTGATGTCTGGCAGAAGATGCTGGGCAGAAGTGAGCTATATGACCAGGCTGGGAACATTGGAAGCAGATGGGTTTCCCCTCAACATTAAACCGATAGCGAGGACCCTGGGTCTAGATTGCTCTAGATAGGGAGAGAAAGAGACAAGAGGAAACAAGAGAAAATGACAAAATCAACCCAGTAAAATGGAAAGAAATCAGGCAGAGAACAGTAAAAGAGGCAATCTATTCCCACACATCTCAACGCCCGTGCTTGAATCTCAAATAGTTTTGGTGATATTATAGTCTGAAGTTGCCAAAAATGCTCACAGGCACTTTTTTGAGAGGGGTGGGTGCATTCTAAGATATGTTTTTCATAGAAATCCTTGAGATACTGAGGTATAATTTTGCACACCTTCCTTTGAGATGTGTGGACACATAATAAGAAAATGAGTCAATTCTGAGGGGCTCGAGTCAGAGTCATTGGTCCATTTGACATGGAATGACCTCACAACATTACGTAGAGCTGCACTTTATTGCAGAAATATGTATTCAGAAAAGAAACTGCAATATAAGTGCATCTGTTTGTGTTATAATTGCACATAAGTGTGTTTTGTGAAGGGTATAGAGGCTCCCGTTCTGGAGAAACTGGTTTTGAGTTGTTCCTCTCTGCTCAAGCAGAACAGGTTATCATTGTAAGAAGTTGCTGAACCCCTGCTCTGTCTCAGGTGTTTTTTCCTGTAAGAGTTGGTATGTACTGTTTCTGTCTTATGTGGGATTCTTCTTGGCAGGAGCTGTTTCCTCATTTGCATCTCTCTCTCTCTGTCACACACACAACACACACACACACTCACACACACATGCACACACACTCCTACACACACACACACACACACACACACACTCACACACACATGCACACACACACACACACACACACTCAGACACACACACACACACACACACACATGCAAAGCACACAGAGACCAAAACTATTTTTACTGAATTCTTCCTCCACCCATGTGGCCACTGAGCCTAGGTGTGTGTGTACAAAATGACAGCTGTACCGAGCAGTATATTAGTGTGTTAAAGCAACACACACTACAAACACTGAAGCCACTGAGCCTAGGTGTGTGTGTACAAAATGACAGCTGTACCGAGCAGTATATTAGTGTGTTAAAGCAACACACACTACAAACACTGAAGCCACTGAGCCTAGGTGTGTGTGTACAAAATGACAGCTGTACCGAGCAGTATATTAGTGTGTTAAAGCAACACACACTACAAACACTGAAGCCACTGAGCCTAGGTGTGTGTGTACAAAATGACAGCTGTACCGAGCAGTATATTAGTGTGTTAAAGCAACACACACTACAAACACTGAAGCCACTGAGCCTAGGTGTGTGTGTACAAAATGACAGCTGTACCGAGCAGTATATTAGTGTGTTAAAGCAACACACACTACAAACACTGAAGCCACTGAGCCTAGGTGTGTGTGTACAAAATGACAGCTGTACCGAGCAGCATATTAGTGTGTTAAAGCAACACACACTACAAACACTGAAGCCACTGAGCCTAGGTGTGTGTGTACAAAATGACAGCTGTACCGAGCAGTATATTAGTGTGTTAAAGCAACACACACTACAAACACTGAAGCCACTGAGCCTAGGTGTGTGTGTACAAAATGACAGCTGTACCGAGCAGTATATTAGTGTGTTAAAGCAACACACACTACAAACACTGAAGCCACTGAGCCTAGGTGTGTGTGTACAAAATGACAGCTGTACCGAGCAGTATATTAGTGTGTTAAAGCAACACACACTACAAACACTGAAGCCACTGAGCCTAGGTGTGTGTGTACAAAATGACAGCTGTACCGAGCAGTATATTAGTGTGTTAAAGCAACACACACTACAAACACTGAAGCCACTGAGCCTAGGTGTGTGTGTACAAAATGACAGCTGTACCGAGCAGTATATTAGTGTGTTAAAGCAACACACACTACAAACACTGAAGCCACTGAGCCTAGGTGTGTGTGTACAAAATGACAGCTGTACCGAGCAGTATATTAGTGTGTTAAAGCAACACACACTACAAACACTGAAGCCACTGAGCCTAGGTGTGTGTGTACAAAATGACAGCTGTACCGAGCAGTATATTAGTGTGTTAAAGCAACACACACTACAAACACTGAAGCCACTGAGCCTAGGTGTGTGTGTACAAAATGACAGCTGTACCGAGCAGTATATTAGTGTGTTAAAGCAACACACACTACAAACACTGAAGCCACTGAGCCTAGGTGTGTGTGTACAAAATGACAGCTGTACCGAGCAGTATATTAGTGTGTTAAAGCAACACACACTACAAACACTGAAGCCACTGAGCCTAGGTGTGTGTGTACAAAATGACAGCTGTACCGAGCAGTATATTAGTGTGTTAAAGCAACACACACTACAAACACTGAAGCCACTGAGCCTAGGTGTGTGTGTACAAAATGACAGCTGTACCGAGCAGTATATTAGTGTGTTAAAGCAACACACACTACAAACACTGAAGCCACTGAGCCTAGGTGTGTGTGTACAAAATGACAGCTGTACCGAGCAGTATATTAGTGTGTTAAAGCAACACACACTACAAACACTGAAGCCACTGAGCCTAGGTGTGTGTGTACAAAATGACAGCTGTACCGAGCAGTATATTAGTGTGTTAAAGCAACACACACTACAAACACTGAAGCCACTGAGCCTAGGTGTGTGTGTACAAAATGACAGCTGTACCGAGCAGTATATTAGTGTGTTAAAGCAACACACACTACAAACACTGAAGCCACTGAGCCTAGGTGTGTGTGTACAAAATGACAGCTGTACCGAGCAGTATATTAGTGTGTTAAAGCAACACACACTACAAACACTGAAGCCACTGAGCCTAGGTGTGTGTGTACAAAATGACAGCTGTACCGAGCAGTATATTAGTGTGTTAAAGCAACACACACTACAAACACTGAAGCCACTGAGCCTAGGTGTGTGTGTACAAAATGACAGCTGTACCGAGCAGTATATTAGTGTGTTAAAGCAACACACACTACAAACACTGAAGCCACTGAGCCTAGGTGTGTGTGTACAAAATGACAGCTGTACCGAGCAGTATATTAGTGTGTTAAAGCAACACACACTACAAACACTGAAGCCACTGAGCCTAGGTGTGTGTGTACAAAATGACAGCTGTACCGAGCAGTATATTAGTGTGTTAAAGCAACACACACTACAAACACTGAAGCCACTGAGCCTAGGTGTGTGTGTACAAAATGACAGCTGTACCGAGCAGTATATTAGTGTGTTAAAGCAACACACACTACAAACACTGAAGCCACTGAGCCTAGGTGTGTGTGTACAAAATGACAGCTGTACCGAGCAGTATATTAGTGTGTTAAAGCAACACACACTACAAACACTGAAGCCACTGAGGCTATTAAGAGTCTTTTTAAACAGTACAAATCAACATTTTGTTTAAAAAATGGGGAAAAATGTTTTTTGCCTTTCTAAGATGCATAACGATCTGTGTTCTTCAACAGTTTGTAGTGTTGGAGTCTCTGTGTCTTTATTATGTTGGGTAACTGGAGTGTGTGTTCGTAAGTGTGTGATAAGTTGTTCACAGCTTATTCATATTTGATGATGTCGCCCACAAGAATCCCTTTCTGGCAAGAACAAACTCACTAAAGTCTCACACATAGCATCCAAGATAACACACCTTCACACCTCCAGTCTCACTGATGCAAATGACACAGCCTCCACACCCCTGGTCCACACCACAGTAAGCAGTCCTGACCTTCCCCTGAACCGGCTCATCACTCTACTCCCATCTGGCCGCAGATACAGAACCCTGGACTGGAAAAAAGCCACTTTAAGAAAAGTTTAGTACCCTCAGCTGTCACTGCACTAAACAAACTCCTGACGTCCAATCCATCCCATTTTTCTGTGTTTATGTTGGCTGTTTTGTCCGTCGTTGTTTTCATTGTGTTGAGAAGGGAAAGTGTGTGTGTGTGTGGGGGGGGGTGGTGGTGGTGTGTGCTGTGTTATTTGTTATATGTATGAGGCTGTGTATGTGGGAAAAGCTTGGAGGTAGTGTATGTACACATGTATATATCTTGTGAGACGTGAATCTTTTACAACCAATGCTGCTGCCTTTTTCTCTGGAACTGAATGATGTGTAAAAGAATATCCTTACAGGACAATAAAAACTCCAAACTCTAATCTAATCTAAGTCAAGACAAACATCCGCCTGTGTGTGTGTGTGTGTGTGTGTGTGTGTGTGTGTGTGTGTGTATGTGTGTGGACTGTTTGTATATCCACTCCTGCTAACCTGAGGGAAATGTTTGATTAGGGGATAAGTCAAGACAAACATCCGCCTGTGTGTGTGTGTGTGTGTGTGTGTGAGTGTGTGAGTGAGTGTGTGTGTGTGTGTGTGTGTATATTTGTGTATGTGTTTGTGTGTGTGAGTGGATTGTTTGTATATCCACTCCTGCTAACCTGAGGGAAATGTTTGATTAGGGGCTAAGTCAGGACCAGTCTTGCTCCCACAGCAGTTATTCAGCTAAATGATCTCTTTAGTCTTGCTGACACACAAGTCACACAAAACTCACTGCGCTACTGAGTCTGAAGATGTTTCTGTCTTTGCTACAGGTCACATGTGGAGATGAACTAGTCGCCCTGCTCTGTTGCCTCCTCCACCTCCCTTAGTAACTGACACACTAATATGATGTGTTGCTCTCTCTTTTAAAATGAATGGATGTCAGACAGTTAGATGTGAGCTTTCTAGATGAAGATTTTTCCAGCCTCATCTGTGCCAGCACTACCCTCAATATGTAATAGAATAGAATAGAATAAAATATGTATCTACTGTATTCTCTCATAGATCAGCACCATGCTATTCCTTTGTCCTCAGTGGTACACACAATCATTTACATTTAAGCATTTATCCAAAGTGACTTCCACAAAGAGGATTAACATCACAACACAATTAAAACCTTACTAAGAGTACAACTTGCTAACACACAATTGTCAGGAGATGAAAGTGGGAGTGTGATAAAAAAGCAGTAGAGACAGTGGGGTGCATCCACTGTAAGTACATGTAGTGCAGCTAGGCAGACGTTTTACGAGAACAATGCAAGGCTAGAAATCAGCAGGCCTTCACGTCCTCACACAGCAGACTGCACCTCACAGTCCATCTCTTGGAATGTGTGGGCCCAAGTCAAGACAAACATCCGCCTGTGTGTGTGTGTGTGTGTGTGTGTGTGTGTGTGTGTGTGTGTGTGTGTGCAGCAGACTGCACCTCACAGTCCATCTCTTGGAATGTGTGGGCCCAAGTCAAGACAAACATCCGCCTGTGTGTGTGTGTGTGTGTGTGTGTGTGTGTGTGTGCAGCAGACTGCACTTCACAGTCCATCTCTTGGAATGTGTGGGGCCAAGTCAAGACAAACATCCGCCTGTGTGTGTGTGTGTGTGTGTGTGTGTGTGTGCAGCAGACTGCACTTCACAGTCCATCTCTTGGAATGTGTGGGGCCAAGTCAAGACAAACATCCGCCTGTGTGTGTGTGTGTGTGTGTGTGTGTGTGTGCAGCAGACTGCACTTCACAGTTCATCTCTTGGATTGTGTGGCATTGTTCTTGTCACGGCACACAAGGTCATACAAGGTCATCGTCACATTTCTCTTTAGTGAGTTTCACTTTCGCTCTGGAAGAACAGTAGGCAAACTCCTTCCTCTGGAAGAAAGATAGCTGGAGGTGACATGAAACACCGAGGCCTGGAAGTAGAGGGCAGCACACAGGCACAAAGCATTGTGTCCATTCCATCTGAAAATTCACATTTAAAAGATATGAGGGTACTGAGGCTGTGAATACAGTTGAGTTTATTACCCATTGTGACCCTTTTGAGAAATGTAGCAAGACTGGTACGTCTGAATGCTGTCTCTGTTTCTGTGGGTGATGTACAGAGAGACTACAGAGATCTTTCTTGGAATATGAAAAGCTGTTGAAAAATGGTATCTTTTATTCCAAGAGCTTGTTGTGAAAAATGCTGTGTATATCTGCATCATGAGTAAAAGTCTGAGATGGAAAATGTCAAAAATCCTGCATAGGATTCCTGTCTTGTTAAACAACGCAACAAACAACGCATCAGTGGGCAAAATGTCATCTATGGCAAAATGCCAATAAAAAGTGGGCACTGAATGGGCGCTGTATTGGCATTGAAACTGTTCATGAAGAGGCAGCACTGAGCGGGGGGCCAGGATGAGATACTGAATGAAGGATCCAAAGAAAACCAAACTAGTCACCAACAGATTTAGCCTCTGTCCATGCTAATGTGTACTTGCTATCATGCACCAGGTTAGCATTTCAAGTTAGAACATTTGCTTGCTAACTTTAGCCAGACAGTTATCCAGTTCTTGTAGTTCATTTCTAAGCTGGTATTTACATTTATTACACTGATGCTATTGAAAATTATTACCTGTCTAATGTGTTTTTTATATACAAACATACAAGTACTTTGCAGTTAAGACAACACACTTGCCTGACAAACTTCAAAGTCCAGTCTTGGTCCGAACCGAAGTTGACCCGAGGTGATCAAAAGCAATTTGCAGGGGAGGGGGCGGGTCTGCACATTAAGTGGGCGTATCTGACGGTGACTGTCTTCTTCACTGCGT
This sequence comes from Tenualosa ilisha, assembly GCA_015244755.2. NCBI lineage: Eukaryota > Metazoa > Chordata > Actinopteri > Clupeiformes > Clupeidae > Tenualosa > Tenualosa ilisha. The sequence continues at coordinate 441,539 of PYXC01001583.1, read as the reverse complement.
ATATTCAAAGCGCTATGTACTAGGAAGTAAGTTGTTCCAGTTGCAGATTTTACAGTTGCAGTGGCTTCAATTGCATAGACTGGCTTTAATTGAGATGTGCTGTCCGTCTATATATATAAGCAGGGTGCGATTTGTCAAAAAAACAGAGGGGGGGATGTTTTTTTTGTTGTTTTTTAGTCATGAAAAAAATAAGCAATCAACAGGCTTAATTCTTTTTTAGGTTAATGGTAGACCCTATGTGCCTAAATAAACAGATGAGCATTCATCTTCAATGCAAACTTAAAAAGACATGAAACATTTCATTTTCTGTGGGCTTCAGAACCATGGATAAGGTCCGATCACGCAAACATGTCAGAGGAACATTAGCCTAATGGGATCGGTCTGTAAAACGTAACAATAATGATTTCACAAGTCATAAAATATGATTTCACATGTTATGTCAAAGTAACTAATTAACTAAATAATAAACTAAATTAACTAAATAAACAGTTTGCTCTGATGTCGGATTTCATGTGGCCTTTTCAGTTTTCCTGTTGGCGTGTCATCTGCAGCGTGTCGTCCTTCTTTTATTCACAGCTCTGCGAACCTCTGCGCAGGGAATGAACACACGTCTGGCCCATTAACAGCGATGGATGACTTAGTTGGATGTTGACTTTTTGTGCTGGTCCTATGAAGTAGGACGATATGCTGCTCTGAACGCATTTAATTTTTTATTAGTTCCGTGTGGAATGCAGAAACAATGTATTTTTATTGTATTTAGATTACCGACATTTCAGGTCGGTCAGGTTGAAAGTTAGTAGGCTATCAACAATGTAGATTATAGCTGTGTAAGAAACTGTCACAACCTGATTTAAATTTCAATCGTTTTTGTTTTTGACGGGGTTTTATCCCCCCGAGGATAAAATTCATTCAGCAGAGGTAAAAACCAGAGAGGGGGATGATCCCCTCCATCCGCCCCTACAAATTGCACCCTGGGTATAACTATTAGCACCCTGGGTGTAACTATTAGCAGGGCACCTGATTGACTTGCAGCCAAAATGAACCTTTGTTTCCCCCTGGTACCCAGGAGCCTTTTTTGTGGGCGTAACAAGGCGTTAACCTGACTTGCCGTCTGCATCTATATGACTGATCCTAGAATTTAAAGGGGTGCTCACACAGTTGTAGTGCTATGGATGGCTGCTATGGATGGCTGTTATGGATGGCTGCTATGGATGGCTGCTATGCATCGCTGCTATGGATGGCTGCTATGGATGGCTGCTATGGATGGCTGCTATGGATGGCTGCTATGGATTGCTGCTATGGATGGCTGCTATGCATCGCTGCTATGGATGGCTGCTATGGATGGCTGCTATGGATGGCTACCTAATTAGTCATTTTCAGGTGCCCCCCTTCAGCAGTTGTTTGGTTTGCTTGCCCTGTGGCAACAGGCCTGCCAATAAGAAAGATTGTATCTCTGGCATGACGGAGCATATCTACAGCTCTGTGTTTCAAAGCAGAACTGGAGCATGAAAACAAGTGTGCCATATGTGGGCCTAATGT
>PYXC01001583.1:390000-435000 GCA_015244755.2 Tenualosa ilisha | reverse complement strand
CTCACTTCATCCATACAGTCTATACTTACTGAACTCAATCATTATACACCCAAACAGTACATACTCACTTCATCCATACAGTCCATAGTTACTGAACTCAATCATTATACACCCAAACAGTACATACTCACTTCATCTATACAGTCTATACTTACTGTACTCAATCATTATACACCCAAGCAGTACATACTCACTTCCTCCATACAGTCTATAGTCATTAGAGGTCATTCTGTGTGAAATCAACAAATGCATGACGCCTGACCCTCTTGAATCTGCTTCATACTTTAGGTGCCCAATGCCATTGTACCCATCAGCAATTGTGCACAATTTTAACCTTCTATCTACTTCTGAGATCTGAGATATTGGGCCCTAAAAAACAGGGTCATGGTCATGGAAAAAATGTATTTTTAAACTTTATTAAGTTTGGTTGTCCATTACTTACACATACTTCATGCTAGACACTTGACATTTTCAAGCAATGTTGCAGATATGGAGATGTCCTAAATTATTTTGTCTCAGAGTAAAATAATTGCCAAGTAATGGATTACTAAAAATACAAAAAAGACAAAATAAGACAAAATGGGGGCAACTTTTGATGACACTGTTTCCACACTGGAGCAGATGGGATCTGTTATAATTCAATATATTACACTTCAGTTAGTGTATAGTGCATTCTTGAAATGAAAGAATGTTTCAGAAAGAAAAAAAAACTTTTGATTTATGGCACTTTAAAATTGAGAAAGATAAAATTGGATCCAAAATTTAAATGTGTCTCCAGGTATGATAAAATCTACCGGGTCATTCTGTGCCAAATCAGCAACCATTGTATCTTCTGTATTTTTTGAGATCTTAAAAAAGGGGGTCATGTCTGAATGAAATGGAGCTTTGAAGAAATGTCCTTGTTCCATAAATTATTACTCTGGGAGTTTTCAAGGTACATTTCTGAAACTTCCAGGAACTATTCTATTGTAGTAGACATCTTTAAATTCTGAGATTCTTGTTTCATAGTTGCACATTTGCAGAGTAATGCTTTGCTGAAAATGGCAAGAAAATGACGTGATCATTTTTTTTTCAGACTAAATCTTTTGAGTTGTGAGACATTAAAGATAATATAAATAAATAAAACATCTATACTTTAAAAACAATCACCAAGACCAGGAAACCCATCTGTGATATAGTAATCACCAAGACCAGGAAACCCATCTGTGATATAGTAATCACCAAGACCATGAAACCCATCTGTGATATATTAATCACCAAGACCAGGAAACCCATCTGTGATATAGTAATCACCAAGACCAGGAAACCCATCTGTGATATAGTAATCACCAAGACCAGGAAACCCATCTGTGATATAGTAATTTATGCGATTTAGCTAAAGGTACCAATCCCATATTTTGTGAATATAGAAAATGAAACATGGGTTTTGTGGTGGTGTCATTGTCTTCATGGTTTACTTTGTCATACCTTGGGAAAATGTACTTAAAGTACAGGTCTTAATTTATCTGTATTATCTTTAATGTCTCACAACTCAAAAGATTTGATTTATACCACACATCTACCAATTTGTTAAGAAAGTACAATAACTTGTGTGTACTGCACAGGAATACTGCAGATCCGATGTAATTCATCTACAAGATATGGTAGTCTGAAATAGATAGAAAAAATGATCATATCAAGTTCAAGTTAAAGTTCAAATCTTTCATTTGTCATTGTTCAGTCACCTGGACAACAAAATTAATAGGCAAGGCCATAAAGGTGTAAGAACATAAAAACAGAACATATAAAAACATAAAAGAGCATAATAAATATGTCTACAAATAATAAGGGAGGGAGGAGTCATTAAAAGTGTAACTATTGGTTTGGTAATGACTGCACATTTGCTAAGATTATAGCAGCAGTGAAAAGACACGCATGCACATGCACACACACACACACACTTGCCCTCACAGTCATAGCAGCAGTGGAATGACACTCGTGCACACTCCACACACCCACCCACCCACGCACCCATCCACCCACGCAGCCTTGCCCTCTGACACACACACGCATGCACATCTATGCAGCACCAAGAGTTCAGCGTGTCAGTGAGGCATTTACAGTTCTGACTGCCCAAGCGTAGAAGCTGTTTTCTAGCCTGTTGATTTTGCAGCTGATGGATCTGAACCTTTTCCCTGATGGCAGTATATTTATGTTGAATACTTATGTTGAGTTAGTGCTGGTTAGGATGGTGGGGGTCTTTCATGATTGCCCTGGCTCAGGTGAGGCACCTGGAGCTGGTGATGGAGTCCAGGGAGGGGAGTGGACAGCTGGTCACCTTCTCCGCTGTTCTGGAGACCCTCTGGAGTCTCTTCTTGTCAGCTGCTGTGCAGCCAGTGTACCACACAGGGATGGCGTGCACCAGCACGCTCTCGATGGTGGCTCTGCAGAAGGACACCAGCAGGTTGGTCTGCAGCCTATTCCATCTCAGGACCCTCGGGAAATGGAGGCGCTGCTGGGCTTTCTTGACAAAGGCGGTTGTGTTTTTGGTCCAGGACAGGTCCTCAGAGATGTGGGTCCCAAGGAACTTGAAGGATGACACCCTCTCTACATAGTCACCCTTTATACGCGGAGGGGGTGTCAGGTTGTTGTGGTCACACCATTCAGTCAGACGCTGGACCTCATCTCTGTAGGCGGTGTTGTCATCGTCAATGATGAGCCCAACCAGAGTGGTGTCGTCAGCAAATTTTATAATTTAAGTTTTTATTAATTTTTCCATTGGCAACATAACAACCAACATTCAACCATGTACACCATACACAATTAAGGCAATCTGGGCAAAAAATAGACTACAATACAAAGACATACACTAGTTTTAAATTATAACAGTATTAATAAGGAAACCAAAATGATAAACAAATGAACAAAAGAAAGAAAAGGGTGTGTGTTGAGTGGTAATGTTACTATTATAGAGCACATAATCTACTTATGAGCCATCAGACCATTGAAATTGTATAGTATAAGAAATTAGACCACACCTTATAAAATTGACCTCTACCATCATCCAATCTCGCAATGAGATCCTTAAAGGAGGCTGAATCTGTCATTAATTTCAACCAGTCTGTGAAACCAGGTCTCACTTGGCTTTTCTAATGCCTAAGGATTATTCTCACTGCAGTGATAAACCCAGCAAATGCCAGGGCAGACTCTGCTTTTGACAGCGGTGGTAGTAGGAGGGACTTGTCTCCAAGCAAACATAACTGGGGAGATTCTGCGTATCTAACCACTCTCCAATAATATTAACAATTTGTTTCCAAAAAGGAAAAACAAAAGGACAATCCCACAAAAGATGGAGATATGTACCTGTGTCATTCATACATTTCCAACACTTATCGTCCCTCACCAATCTCATTTTATGGAGCTTAACAGGTGTATAATAATATCTATGGATAACTTTATAGCTTGTAAATTTGCTAACTGCATCTCTCACAGACCAACCTACATTGTATACCATCTCTTCCCCTGCCTTCTCCTCAATACTTGTATTTAAGTCTCAATCCCAGATTTGCCTTAAGTACTGACAGTTACCATACATGCTATCCGCCATGGTTTTATAAAAAACAGAAGCACTGCGCACAAGCCCAGGCACCTTGAAATAGCAGATTAACTCATCTGTATTATCAGGTGGAACATTCATACTCACTATACAGCTCCTCAGTTGCAGATACTTCCAGAAATCTGATTAAAATTTTTGTTCCAACTCTTCAAATGACTGAAACATACCATCCACATACAAGTCACTAACTCTATTGATACCTTTGTTCAGCCAAGTGATCCATAGGAAAGATTCCCTCCCAACCTTAATGGAGGGGTTATTCCAAATTGATGAATACATTTGGTTATACTGGGATACATGCAGAAGCTTATGTACTTTTGCCCATGTCTCTCTGGAGCACTGCAGGATTGGGTCTGGCCGATTCTTCCTCTGAAGAGTTTGTGACAGAGCTCCAATTGAACCAAATGGAGACACCAATTCCCTTTCTATATCCAACCATCCAAAGCTTGACCTCTCAACAGACCAGTGCTTAGAGAGTGTAAACACCTCAAAAGGCATTTCATATAACTCCACATTAGGCAAACCCAACCCCCCTTTGCTTCTAGTAGTAAACAGCTTTTCAAGTTTTAAACGGGAGCTCTTTCCATTCCATAGGAAATCTCTAACTATTTGATTATATTGTTTGAAGAAAGAATCTGGGACTGTTAATGGCACCATCATAGATCTATAATTTACCTGTGGAGCAAGCATCATTTTGATAGTGTTAACTTTCCCCCATAGGCTGAGAGTAATCAGTCTCCATTTTGCCAGATTAGTCTTTATACATTGAAGCAATGGGAAAAAATTAGTTTGAACCATATCATTAATATCTGGAGTGAGACCAATCCCAAGATACTGAATCCTAGACTCGATCCACTTAAACTGGAGTGAACTGTTTATTGTTGAGAGACAGGCCCTAGACACTTATTTAGACTAATCTTCTAACCTGATATTTCAGAGAAGGCTTCTATAATCTTAAGGAACCTGGGAGCTGAGGAAGCAGGATCCACAGAGAGCCAAAGGATATCATCGGCATATAGAAAGAGCTTATGCTCCCTTCCCCCTGCCCTCACCCCCCTTATGCTTGTGTCTGTTCTGACAGCCGTAGCAAGTGGCTCAGGAAATAAAATAAACAATAATGGGGAAAGGGGTTCTCCTTGTTTTGCCCCTCTGGTTACATTGAAAAAAGATGAAACTATACCATTGGTCAAAACTGATGCCCTTGGCTCTGCATATATTAACTGTATCCACTTAATGAATCCTGGTCCAAAAGCAAAGCTCTTTAGCACATACATCAGAAACCCCCACTCCACTCTATCAAACGCCTCCTCTGTGTCTAAAGAGATTCATCAGACTCCCTGCTTTGCCACATCAAATGGAGTAGCCGTCTTTTGTCAGAGGAAGACCTGACTTTTACAAATCCCATCTGATCTGGATCTATAATATATAGAATAATGTATATATATTTATAATATATGGAATAATGTTCTCAAGGCGCATAGACAAAACTTTAGTGAGAATTTTATAGTCTACATTAGTCAGACTAATGGGACAGTAACTGGCTGGATCAATAGAATCTTTACCCTTCAGACAGAAATGACTGCTTCATTAAGAGTGTTAGGCAAATGACCAACTTCTAAAGCTTCAGAATATACTTGTGCAGTGTTTCCCACAGACCAAGTAGCATTGTGTGGTGCTAGACGATGCACACCCCCCCCCCCCACACACACACACACCTCCCCCCAAACCACCACCGCCTCATCTTCTTAGACTACATGCAACTACATGCAACAGCATCAGCCTATTTACATAGCTTGCATGCCCTATCTGAACACCTCATCTTACGTGGCTTCCTAAAAAACCTCCAGTGCCCTATCACAAGGGACCTCCTTGGGTTCTGGCCCATTTAATGCAATTCTTAGGCAGGCAGCCAGGTGTTCCCCTTGTAGCCTGTTCCTAAGGTCTGTTTTTATCTGGGGATAAAATAAAATACAATTTTATCAATGACACACTAAAAGATCCATTGCTTCATGAAATGTACTAAGAAATAGCACATTTCTATGTGCTTACCCTATTCATAGCTGAGAAATCCCTGAGTTACCAACGTTGTCTATGCTGACTTGCTGGGATATTAATAAAGATATTATTATCTTTTCTAAACTCATAAGGACATTATTTTTTCTGAACTAACAACAGTTTTGGGCAGGTGTGTTTGACCACAGCATATCATAGCCTACTAACCTTTCGTAAAGTGCAGGTGTCGCCGACCGTCTTCTCTCTGTCAAATATCCCGCTGCTTCGGGGTTTCTTTCGATACGCCTCAAGCATTGCACGTGGACAGGAGTAGCGGGCAAATCAGCCCTCAGCGAGTGTGCATGTATCAGTGATGCACAGCTTGAAAAAAATGAAGCGTTTGCGAGTCACCGAAAATATTTCAATGACATTCGGGTCGGTTAAAATAAAGATGCCGAATACACTTTTGTAATTTAGAGAGTAGCCTATCATAAGAAAAGACAAAGCCATCATTGGATGAATGACTTGCGCAAAGGTAGCCCGAGCTCTCCAGGAGATGGCATCAATTAGTCAAACCCGTGAGTAACTGCTCATACATTGTATGTATAGTAGGAAATTCTTATTTACTGTAAATGTTAAGCTAGGATATTATTAACTTTTGCATGAATGGTGCGAGTTCCGCACAACTGCTATGCAACATGGTAACGCTTTGTTTTAAATGCAAGAGATGTCAGATGTTAAGCTAATAATTTTATGATTGAACTAATCAAAAGCATGCCCTATACCTTTTACAATAAGTGGGTCGGAAAGGAGATCGGTGTTTTAATAATTTGAGGTTTGAATTTCGCTTGGGTTGGTTGAAAACGTGGGGCCAGTGCAGATGTTTTATAAGTGTAGCCCCATTGACAATCAATTTGGAATCAATTTGTGGCTGTCAGGTCTGCATCAGACCTGGCCACGGCCACGCCCCCTCACTCAACGTCACAGACTCACAGCTCGTCTCCCCGTTTGCATTCACCTCGTCATGCACGATCACCTTCACCTGAGCCCTAATTGGTGTCACCTGGTCTCCACCCTACTTAAGCCTCCCTCCTGCTTCACATGGGGTCTGGCCTCGTCGATGTTTCCTTGGACTTCCTACGCGTCAGTGTGTTTTCTCCGTCTCCCGCGATCTCCCGTTGTTTGCCCAGCGAGCCGAAGACTCCCCAGTCGGTATTGTCATTCCCTGTGTTTTCTAGTGGTTTGCTTAGTTCTCTTGTGTTTCGCTTCCTTAATCTCCTGTGTGTTAAGTTTATACGAACTTCTGAGCTTTATACTTTAGTTTCCTCCGTTATAGTAACGGACGCGACTTTCGTTACCCCTTTGTTTGTTTGTTTAAATGAAACTCCTTGTTTACACATCTGTCTCCGTCTGTCTGTGCCTGACAGTGGCGCTCGGTTTTCTATGTATAGGAAACACTGCTGTGTTAACACGGGAGCCAAAATATCAATATACAGCTTGTAATACTCAACCGGAAAGCTGTCTAAACCAGGAGCTTTACCTGTCTGCATTGATTGTATGGCCTTTCTCACTTCCTCCTCTCTAACAGGCATTTCCAAATGCTGCACTTGCTCTGGAGACTTAGGAGTTAATTTGGGAAAACCAGCCTTCAAGTATTTTTAGGGTTAGAAATGGTATCACATGTATAAAGAGATTTATAAAAGTCCATGAACACCTTGTTAATTTCTATGACTGAAGTAACAATTTTTCCATTACTATCTCTGAGGTGGACTCGAGTCACATGACTTGGACTCGAGTCCGACATGAGTCACAATTTTGATGACTTCAGACTTGACTTGGCAAAATTTGGAAAGACTTGCAACTTGACTTTTGAATGCTATTTACTTGAGACTTGACTTGGACTTTGCCGTTTTGGCTGGCAATGACTTGTAAACTTGTCAAGTCAGGTCTAAATATATGCAGATTTTACCTAGCCTATATAGTATATTATTTTGAATTGCGTTCTTGCCCCTTGTCCTTAAATCCAGAGAGATTTAAAAGTGTTCGGAGTAGAAAAGAAATTGGTAGGTCTACTATTTACCAAATAGACACTACTTCATGCAGATTTGCATATCGCGTTTTCATCTGAATGCAGCCTAACGCACGAGACAATGGTTGCCACGTCCACAGTAGCCTATTGATTTCTCCATGAAAGGCACATCCTGTAAATTAGGCTAACTATTGGCTAGTAGTTAGCCCCATAATCAGCTGCATGTCACAAATATATACATTTCTCATCAGCGTATTTGGTTATACTCTGTAACCTTAAAATAAGTGGTAAAATTTAAAGTGATTCTGTGAACAATTTCCCTGTCACGTCATGTTACGTTAATGACAACGTTTGTCACAGAAACTTTTAGCTTTTTCAAGTTTGTCGCCTAATAGTAGCCTAGTTGCAGCCACATTGAACATGCTGCCCCGCTGACACATGGTGGAAGGGTAGATGTCATTGCCCAAAATCTTATTTTGAAGTCAAATTTTATTTATTAAGGATGTCAATGATTTGTTTTAGTTGAGTATAAAATAGGGAAGTAGATATTTATTGTCGCCACAATCCAGTAATCAAAAAATCTGCTGTTGGGCATGTAGGCTACCCAGCAAACACAGAACGTTGTAACCACGTAGCCAGGGTGGTCATTTGATCACTGTGACATTACTTTTCAGCAACGATAAGACTACGTCGCAGACACATTGCTGGAAGGTATTGTAACGTTGCTAAAAGTTCTCTGGTAATATTGCATTGTAAATTACTACCCAGGCTACGTCATCACAACGTTGTGTGTTTGCTGAGAGGCTATTTTCAGAGGAGAGCTCACTGAATAGTAAATAATTTATGCTCTGGCTTCATTGCTTAGGGAACACAGATTACGCTTGAGTTTAAATAAATGTTAAGATAAATAAACTCAAATATTGACACTGACAGTGTGAGTTTTGTTTAGTACACAGGTCAGCTAGTTTGGCAAGACCTGTAATTTATCTAGTTTTATAACACTTTAAAATGAGACAGAGACATAGGCTCATTTTTCAATAAAAAAAGATGAAAGAAAATTGTCATACTTTCACTCATTCTCATAGCCTCAGTTATACACTGATTCACTCAATCTGAGCTCACTGTTCACTTAACCCACACTAAATCCAGGATGTTTTACTAACTTCTTACTAACTAATCATCATCTCCTCCATCATCTTTTGATTGTTTTTGGGCACAAGTTCTAAAATATTTCAAGATGGAAAAAAATGGAAGTACTGTAGTTAGTTGTGCCGACACTGAGGATCGTAGAAATAATGAATTTATGATCAAAATTGTGTTATTGTCATGATTATGCGTAGAATACCAAGTGACTTGTTAAGGACTTGAAAAAAAATGAGACTTGGACTCGACTTGGCTTGGGTGCGACTTGACTTGGTCAAATGTGTCTTCACTTGTGACTTGACTCGGGACTTGAGTGTTAAGACTTGAGACCTACTTGTGACTTGCAAATTAGTGACTTAGTCCCACCTCTGCTATCTCTAACACATGATATCACAGATGAAGTCTCCTGCTTTTTCAGTTGTCTTGCTAATAGTTTACCTGCTTTCTCTCCACTCTCATAAAAGCTGGATTTCATTCTAAACATGGCATACTCAGTGTTATGTCCGTGATAAATGTTATATCCGTGGGTTCCTTTAGATAACCCTTCACAGAGACTCACTCAGACACGTCTTATCATTCCAACGGTAATCGTTTACTGAAGTGTCTGCATTCATTCTTAATCACAGTAACAGTGGCAGCGCAGTGCCCCCTAGTGGTATGGGTGGCGTACATTAGTTTAGATGGTGCAGGGCACATACATCACACTCAGCCTTTTACTGTATAAGTAGTTAAGACTATATTTCAGTTCGCACACCTGTTTCAATAAGTCTAAACTGTAATTCTCTGACAGTTCTCTTTCTTTCTGTTTTATTTTATCCTCCAGTCCTATTGTTGTCTGTCTATCTTGTTTCTTCCTTTTTGATGCCTGAGCAATAATTTTGCCCATAATAAATGCCTTACAAGCCTCCCACACTGTACCTATTTTGGGGGTAGAACCAATGTTTATCTGAAAGAAAGTTTTAAGATCCTCTGAGAGTGTCTGCTTAAACAATGCATCTTGTAGAAGGGATGTATTCAGTCTCCACCTATTGCTCCTGATGTTCTCAAGACAAGTAGAAATACAGAGCTCCACAGTAGCATGGTCTGTTAATGCTATTACACCAATAGTACAGACAATCTGTCCTTCCTCATCTTCCTGTCCCCAAGCAAAACAAACTTCAGTTTTTTGTGTACAAGTATTGCCACCCCTCTTTTACTACTATCGAATGAACTGCATGAACTGCATATGAAATACATAGCCTACCCATCCCCTTTCGGAGCTTCTTTGCCTCTGAATTCCTCATATGAGTCTCTTGGAGAAGTACAATATCTGCCTGCCTTGATATAAGATATAGCAGGCATTTCTTCAGCTTGGTAATATTCTGTGTCCCATTTATGTTCCATGAAATTACTTTGATATAACTGTTACTGTTCCCCTGTGTACTCATTCATGTTGCATTTCAAAATGTAGTGCCACCACCCAGATGAAGGTAAAGAGAGAGAAAAAAAAACAAACAAACAAGGAAACTAACAAAAACAAAACAAAACAACCTAACAGCCCATCGCCTACCAAAAAACGGCACAAACATACCTGGACAAACCCCTAAAACTAGTGTAAATAGCAGCACCAAACCCCCATTTTCACCCCTAATCCCCCACAAAATCTGTCCCCTCCTCTTCATGGGGGAAACCCCACCCTTTACCTGGTCCATGAGGCGCCTAAGCAGTGGTTACCAATCAGTCCTCCTATATATAGCAAGCTGTTTAAGCCCTACTGTATGCAATAACAACAACAAAACAACAAAAACAATTCCTCACTTGTAAAGTTGTCTTAAACTAGGCCAGTCATAACATTTGTTATTCAAGTTATTAACATGACTAAAGGAAAATTATGACAACCTCTTAATTATTTTGAAAAGTACTAGTGGACCTTTTAAAGACAGGACTCTGTTAAGTGTCCAGTGGCAAATGGATGATAAAAGTGAAAAACTCACGTAGGCCATGTTATTTAACCATCTGTCACAGTTTGAAATAAGCCTACCCACAGTCGGCCTGAGCCCTCTGTCTCCTTCTCAAGGCATTGCAGTGCTTTCTTATGGTCTTTAAAAATCATCTTCTTCCCCTTCCAAGTGAAGAAGAGCCTTGCCGGATACGCGAGCGTAAATCGAATGTCCATAGCATGAAGTTTCTTCCGAACATAAGTAAATTTCCTCCTCGTCTCGGTCACAGTTTTTGTCGCGTCTGGAAAGAATGAGATCTTTGAGCCTTTCCATTCTAGCGCTGTCTTCTGCTTGTACTTTGTCTTCACAGCAGCCATCACCCAATCCCTCTCCAGCAGTGAATGAAATCTTAAAACGATCAGTCATGGAGATGACTGTGCCTCCGCTGGTGGTGGCCCAGGTCGATAAGCGCGCTGTATCTCGTTGTCAGCTAGTATCACTATCACTGCACTCTCAGATTTCCACCTTGACTCTCCTTTAGCCCAACTAATCGCAAACGTCTCTTCCTGTTCTCCGCCTCTTGAATAGCCCTCTCCAACTCCTCACTTTGCTTTGCTCTTTTCTGTAGTTCAGAGGCCAGTCGAGCATTCTCCGTCTCCATAAATCGACCGTCTGGGTCATCCAGCCTGTCATTTATGTTATCAATGTCCATTGGCTATGAGGATGTCTGGTATGATGGTGTTAAAGGCCGAGCTGAAGTCGATAAAGAGCATCTTTACTGAGGTACCAGGCTTCTCCAGGTGCTGCAGGGCAAAGTGGAGGGCAGTGGAGATTGTGTGTGCTTTGTTGGTAGACTGGTGGTGGTCAAAGCTGGGTGGGAGGCAGTCCTTTATGTGCTTTAGGACCAGCTTCTCAAAGCACTTTGCAACCACAGGTGACAGTGCAACAGGTCTGTAGTCATTGAGGCCATTGGTGTCAGTGCAATGAGTCCGCAGTCATTGAGGCCATTAGTGGTGGGAGACTTCGGGACTCGTTGGAGATTTCAAGCAGTGGGGGACAGTGGCTTGTAACAGGCAGAGGTTGAAGGGTGTGGTGAACACAGGAGACAGCTGGTCAGCACAGACATTAAGCACCCTCCCCGGTATTCGGTCAGGGCCAGCAGCTCTCCTCTGATTAGCTGCTCTGAACACACTACTAACCTGGTGTTCTTGGAGGGTGTGTGTGTGTGGGCTGGGCTCAGAGGAGACTGTGGGCAGGGTGGCATTCTTGGTAGGGTGTTCATAGATCTCTCAAAGCGGGCAAAGAAGTGGTTTAATTCCTCAGCTAATGAGATGTCTATGTTTTCGGTGTTTGCTTCTCTGTTTTGCTTCTCTGATGCCTCTTTTGAGGTCTGCTCTTGCTCAGCTATACATGGCCTGGTCCCCAGCTCTGTATGCTGAGTTGCATGCCTTTAACAGCAACTGGACCTTACCCGTCATCCATGGTTTGCAGTTAGGATAAACCCGTACCGTGGTGACAGTATCCATGCAGTGCGTGATGTACCCCAGTACTGCATCTGTGTGGATCCTTAGCTCATCATGTTCAAGGACACTCCACTCTGTTAGGGCAAAGCAGTCCTGCAGCAGAGCCAGAGCTTCATCAGGCAGGGTATTAATGGTTCTTTGTCCTTTTCCTAAGTTGCATGTATGCTGGGATTGCAAGCAGGGAGAAGTGATCAGACATGCCCAGGTGGGGGAGGGGAAGAGTTCTGTAGGTTTGCTTGATATTTGTGTAAACATGGTCCAAGCTGTTCCCTCTCATGGGGCATTTCACATGTTGGACAAATTTGGGCAGCACAGTCCTTAAGCATGCCTATATCATTTTCTTGCAATTTTCAGCAAAGCATTACTTGGCAAACTGTGACACAAAATCTCAGAATTTAAAGATGTCTACTACAGTAGAATAGTTTCAGAGAGTTTCAGAGATGTACCACGAAAACTCCAAGAGTAATACCTTATGGAACATGGACATTTCAGAGCTCCATTTAATTCAGACATGACCCCCTTTTTTAAGACCCCACCTCTCAAAAACTACAGAGGAGACAATGGTAATATTTTGCATTATAGGTCCTGGGTATAGTAACATTATTCACATAAAGTATGAAGCAAATACATGACGGTCAGGCATCATTTTTTCTGAGATTTGTTGATTTGGCACAGAATGACCCTATACTCTCTATACTCAGCATACACTATCTACTCACTAACTCAGGTCACTGGTTGTTGTCTCTGATTTGTCCAGCTGTGGGCTCCATTCCAGTCATCACCAAAGAGAGTCTGAGAAATGGGAGTGTGAATCTACAGTGTGAATCTACAGGCTGGTCCACTGAGCCACAGGTTGAATGGAGGAACAGCAGAGATCAGAGGCTTTCAGCAAATCCCACCACATTCCAGAAATCAGAAGGGAGAGTGATCAGCAGAGTCAGAGTGGAGAGGAGTAATGGCACCAGCTTCACCTGCAGAGTCTGGACCCAAAGATTTAGTAAACAAATGCACACTGAAGTGGACGGTGAGTATCTGCACCACAGAGAGCATGGGAGGGTTGTGAGGAGGGCAAAGCTGTAGGTGTTGTCAGTGGTAAAGATACTGTAGGTGTTGTTAGTGGTAAACAGACTGTAGGTGTTGTCAGTGGTAAAGATACTGTAGGTGTTGTCAGTGGTAAACAGACTGTAGGTGTTGTCAGTGGTAAACAGACTGTAGGTGTTGTTAGTGGTAAACAGACTGTAGGTGTTGTCAGTGGTAAAGATACTGTAGGTGTTGTCAGTGGTAAAGATACTGTAGGTGTTGTCAGTGGGAAACAGACTGTAGGTGTTGTCAGTGGTAAACAGACTGTAGAAGTTGTCAGTGGTAAAGACACTGTAGGTGTTGTTAGTGGTAAACTTACACATAATTACTCATACTTTTTCTCACCTGAGATGGGAAGCCAATCAAAAACAGACTTGTAACCCCCTGACACAATGGAGGTGGGCTTAACACAACAAGTTTCCACAGTCCAGTGATGCCTGAATTTCCTACGGGATACATACAGGATATGGTTCTATGGGATACATACAGGATATGGTTCTACGGGATACATACAGGATATAGTTCTACGGGATACACTCAGTACTTACCTACCTACAAATCTGTAGCTTAATAGCAACTCCTACTTACCCACCCACTCACCCACCTGTCATGCTCTTAATCAAGTCATTAATAACAACATAGAGTTATCCTACGTCACAGATTTAGATAGGTTTAGATAGGCCAACACAATGTTTTGCAGACGGTGTGCCTATCTAACTCTACATGTTCTGAATATTGACAAGAACACTGTAAGAACACTGTGAGGAAAAATATTTAAAAATCTAAAAAGAAGTACAACTGGAACAATCTGAAAGGATGGATCTACAGTGTGGGCGCACACACACACACATATACATACACACATCCACACTCACACATACACACATGCACACACACACACACACAGGGATGCTACACAGACACACAGATATAAAATGCTTCCATCAGTCAGAACTGTATTGCCCACCACATCTAAACTACTATTTTGAATGAAGCAAATGCCAGTAAAGTAAAAAGAGACAGATTTGGATAAGAATAAGAGAAGAGATTTGGATAAGAATATGTTCTGCCGTTTATTAAACCAGAACAGGACAGTAAATGGTGCTCCAACAGCACTGCATTATAAATACAACAATTTATCCATTTACCACAAAACCCTTGAACTGCACCCATTGGGGTGGGAGAGTCACCCGAGATTAAACAGTTGATGTTTGTGTACTTTGTTTAATTCAAGTAAGGTAGTGATTGTTGAGCGCAGGAGACACCTTACGACAGCGCTCACGTGTGAGTTAGGAATCTGTTCGTATTGCTCAAATATCAGCGTAAGGAAGAGCCAGTGCTGGTAAATGCAACCCAGAGATACCCCCATGACATGCAGCTCCAGCTGAGCCAATTAGACT
This sequence comes from Tenualosa ilisha, assembly GCA_015244755.2. Taxonomy (NCBI): domain Eukaryota; kingdom Metazoa; phylum Chordata; class Actinopteri; order Clupeiformes; family Clupeidae; genus Tenualosa; species Tenualosa ilisha. The sequence goes on along the minus strand of PYXC01001583.1, from coordinate 420,319 downwards.
TGACAGACAGCATCAAGGAAAGGCACAAAAGTTGGGTATATAAGACTTTACTTCAGACAGAATGTATGAATTACTGATATAGCCCAACAGTGCAAAATGACTTCACTACAAAATTACACAACAGTCATTTGTCCCCGGAAAAAATACACAACTCATCCTACGCATTGTTGCACTTTTAGAAAATAAATTATTTATTGATACAAATGAATTAAAACTTCTAAAATCAGAGTAACCTGCATGAAATTGATGAATTCGAGTATCCTGTCTAAGCCTTGACCCCTCAGAGTCTTAACTGGCATGAATCAATCATGAAGCCATGAAGTCATGCCATTTAAGTCTTTGGGTTTGGGATGATGTGTGTGTATGGGGGGGGGGGCATTAGGATTAAGCCATTGAATTAATTGCTATAAAAATAAGATATTTAACAACTTGTGAAAATACACCAAAATGCAAGAAAGTACATCTAATTTTTCAAAAAAATTCTGGGAATGAGCGCACGCACATGATGAGCCACTTCCTGGAACCATCACTAATCCCCCTTTATGCAGTGCAGAGGCATGCTCTGTAACATTGAGATACAGTATATGATAGAACCCTGGAATTTCACAGAATATTTGTAAAAGCCTTCTTTTTTTGAGCAATAAATGTACATTTTGGACACACTATCATGATGTCCAAAGGATCATTCCATGTGAAATACACAAACTGGATTTGCTTCATACTTTAGGTGTCCAATGCCATTGTACTCATCAGCAATTGTGCACAATTTTAACCTTCTATCTACTTTAGAATCTGAGATATTGGGCCCTAAAAAACAGGGTCATGGTCATGGAAAAAATGCATTTTTAAACTTTATTAAGTTTGGTTGTCCATTGCTTACACATACTTCATGCTAGACATTTGAAATTTTCAGGTAATGTTGCACACATGGAGACGTCCTGAACTGTAAATTATTTTGGCTCAGAGTATAATAATCGCCAATTAATGGGTTACTGAAAATGGCATAAAGACAAAATGGTGGCAACTTTTGATGACAATGTTTCCACACTGAAGCATATGGGATCTGTTATAATTCAATATATTACACTTCAGTGCATTCTTGAAATGGAAGAATGTTTCAGAAAGAAAACAAACCTTTTGATTTATGGCACTTTAAAATTGAGAAAGATAAAATTGGATCCAAAATTTAAGTGTTTTTAACACACTTGCCAAAGTCTACTGCATAAACAAAGCTACAGTCACTAAGAAATGTTTTTAATTTCTGCATGTACAAAATTTCAAACTACATAAAATAAACTGTCAAATTTAGCTTTCAAAGTATGGGGTGATTGTTTTTTTCTGCCTTGCTAACTATGTGTTGTTTTGTTTATGTAGCCATGTGCTTTTGTTCCTTGTGCCACAGCCCCGCCCTTTACTGAACTGTGTCTCTGCCCTTTACCCGCTTTCATTTTTAGCCTTAGCAGTGGTTTTGACATCAAACAACAGAACCTAATAATAATAATAATAATAATGTGAAAATTTTGCCACGTTCATGTTAGGATCTGTCACCTCTTTCACGACCCCTCCGCACTTCAGATGGCTGTAAAATTATTTTGGTTATATTTCACTTTGTTGTTGGCCTGTAGTTCTGCTCCGGGGAAATGTAGGCTAATCAGTGTCTTTCCTCGTCTGTTGTCAAATTTTTTTATGGCTTATGTGTTTTTCTTCTATCAAATTAGACACAGAGGATGACAGCAAAGTGACAGGGAGACAGACGAGGAAGGATAGGGAAATAGCCACGGGCAGGTTTGAACAGTGATATTCGAGATACGAACGTCTGTGTATGAAAGTAAATTAGGTTACAGTATCAGCACCAGTTATTCCACAGCAGCTGGTATTTATTTAAAGTAGCTTATCTTTTCAGATTTTTCACAAAACCCAGGTTGTGAACGTCTTCCAAACAACTGATAATTTCTTCAATGTAGCTTGGTGCCAAAGAAGAAGCCACTATTAACAACAACAACAACAACAACAAAAATTGTGATCAATGATTGCACAAGAGCAGGCAAAAGTGTGCATAAATACCAGAGGAGAACCAAAAAGAGAAAGCCTCATTGGCTAAACGCACCGGGAAGAGGGGGACACAAAGTATCGAAGGAAAAGCCTAATTGCTGAATGAAGGGAGAAGACAGAAAAAACAATCACCAAGACCAGGAAACCCATCTTTGATATAGTAATTTATGTGGTTTGGCTAAAGGTACCAATCCCATATTTTGTGAATATACAAAATGAAACAAGGGTTTTTGTCTTTATGGTTTATTTCGTCATACCTTGTGAAAATGTACTTAAAGTATATGTCTAAATTTATCTTTAATCATCTTTAATGTCTCAAAGCTTAAAAGATTTGATTTATACCACACATCTACCGATTTGTAAAGAATGTACTATAACTTGTGTTTGATGCACAGAAATATTAAATATCTGATGTCATTCATCTGCAAGATATAGTAGTCTGAAATAGGTAGGTGGGCGGTGGTAGCGTAGTGGTTAAGGAACCTGGCTAGTGTGCAAGTAGCCTGAAAAAGATGTGGGTTCAAATCCCAGCTACCACCGTTGTGCCCTTGAGCAAGGCACTTAACCCTAAGTTGCTCTAGGGGAGACTGGCCCCGAACAATTAATAGTTAACAAAAGTTGTAAGTCGCTTTGGATAAAAGCGTCTGCTAAAAGTAAAAGTAAGGTAAGAAAAATGATATATATATATAATTTCTTGCCATTTTCAGCAAAGCATTACACAGTAAATGTGCAACTGTGAAACAAGCATCTCAGAATTTAAAGATGTCTGCTCCAGCAGAATAGTTCCTGAAAGTTTCAGAAATGTAGCATGAAAACTCCAAGAGTAATAATTTATGGAACAAGGACATTTTTTTAGAGTTTCATTTTATTCAGACATGACCCACTTTTTTAAGACCCCATATCTCAAAAACTACAGAGGATACAATAGTAATATTTTGCATTATAAGCCTGAGTGTAGTAACGTTATTCACATAAAGTATGAAGCAAATCCATGTTGGTCAGACGTAATTTTTTCCTGAAATTTGTTGATTTGGCACGGAATGACCCCTTTCTGTTCCCCACAATATGAAAAAACACAGCACTAAAAGACACTGTAGAAACCAACTGTCATACACCACAGTTACCCTAACATTGCTAACATTGAATGTTAGCTGCTAATGTTGAATGTTGAAATCATGTTCAAAATGATTTGGGTACTTACACCTGTCAAACTGAAGATTCAATTCAATTCAGTTTTATTTATACAGCGCCTTTTACAATAGTATTGTCTCATGGCGCTTCACAGAAGGAGCACCCAAGAGCAACAGGGGCAAGGAAAAACTCCCTTATGTTCAGTTAATCTAGGAAGAAACCTTGGGCAGATCCACGACTCAAGGGGCTAACCCAAGGGTCAGGGAGAAAAATTACAATCAGTAGTAACCATGACAGACTATAAGTTGCCTATGGTTTAGCTAAGGATCATAATAGTTCATAATAGAGTATTATCCCACTTTTACATTACATGGTAATCAGTCTATAGGTGGTTATCAGGAATTATGGCTGGACAATGTAGCAGCGGCCAGGCATAGTGACAAACTCAAAGGAGTGAGATGGGTCATGGGGGTAACAGTAAGGGTCCATTTGACAGCGCCATTGTGGGGGGGGGGGTCAATCACGAAGCCTCAGGAAGGGGAGTCGGGCCCAGCATCGGCGTCCAGGAAGGTCCTCTGTGATGGGGAGTCGGTCCTGACATGGGCCTCCCGTAGTGTTGGTTGTAGTCCACTCAGGAGGGGAGGGTGAGAGGAGTCCGCCAGAATGAGGCAGGGATGACACTCAGCAAAGATAATTGTGGACAGAGGAAAATAGTGAATTAGGCCAGGCTCACACATCAGAAAGCAAATGTGTAATTTGGGCATACATACATGTGTATAAATATATATATATACATATAAATATTGAGAGAGAGCTGAAAGAGAGAGAGAGGGAGTTGTACGGCATGACACATGAAGGTTGTGTGGCGGCGCTAGGCTATAGCAGCATAACTAAGGTATGATGCATGGCAACCCAGCACCACTGCAGGGATGGTCAGTGGCTGCCATGCCTCGGAACTGGGGGCAACAGCAGAGGCAGTCCCTTCCAAAAGACCCATGAGAAGTGATGATTTGCCATGCACCATCCCTAACTATGGGAAACAGTAAAGAGGAAGGTTTTAAGTCTAGACTTAAAGGTATTGAGAGTGTCCGCTTGTCGAATGTGGGGGGGGGGAGATTATTCCACAGGAGGGGTGCACGGTAACAAAAGGCTCTTCCTCCTATCGTAGATTTTGATATTCTTGGGATTTCTAGGAGACCAGCATTTTGGGATCTTAGGGTTCTAGGAGGGTGGTAAGGGACAAGTAAGTCTTTAATATATGTTGGTGCATCGCCCTTGAGGGCTTTGTAGGTTAGGAGGAGTATTTTAAAATCAATTGGACTTTTAATAGGGAGCCAATGTAGGGAAGCAAGGATAGGAGAGATATGTTCATATTTTTTAGTCCTGGTGAGAGTTCGGGCCGCAGCATTTTGTATTAGTTGTAGGTTTTTGATGCAAGTATTGCTACACCCAGAGAACAGAGCATTGCAATAGTCAAGCCTGGAAGTAATAAATGCGTGTATTAATTTTTCAGCATCCTCAAAGGATAAGAACTTTCTAACCTTAGCAATATTTCGTAGGTGAAAAAAAGATGTTTTTGAAATGTGTTTTACATGACTATTTAGAGAGAGGTCCTGGTCAATAATTACCCCAAGGTCTTTAACTTTTGCATTACATGACAGTGACAGGCCACTGAGTAAGTTTTGGTGATGGGGTAGAGTGTTGGTCAGCTGTTTAGGGCCAATCATCATAACTTCAGTTTTATCAGAATTTAAACAAAGGAAATTATTAGTCATCCAGGTTTTGGTGTCTAGGAGACATGCATCAAGTTTAGTCATTGGCATATAGTCATTAGGCTTCATAGAAAGGTAAAGCTGGGTATCATCAGCATAGGAGTGGAAAGTGATACCATGTTTCCTTATAACAGATCCTAACGGTAACATGTACAGGGAGAACAGCAGGGGACCTAGCACTGAGCCTTGGGGTACAACAAACTTTACTTTGGTATGGGTTGATGACTCATTATGAGCGTGTACAAACTGGTAGCGACCAGAGAGGTATGATTTGAACCAGGCTAATGCAGTGTCTTTGATGCCTATCATGTGTTCAAGTCTGTGTAGTAGGATACCATGGTCAATAGTGTCAAATGCAGCACTAAGATCCAATAGGATTAATATTGATATATATCCATTATCAGATGCGATAAGGAGGTCATTGAAGACTTTAACTAGGGCTGATTCTGTGCTATGATTAGTTCTAAAGCCTGACTGGAAGGTTTCCTGGATATTATTGTCATTTAAGAAGCTACAGATTTGCTTAGACACTATTTTCTCAAGTATTTTTGAAACAAATGGGAGGTTAGATATGGGTCTGTAATTAGCAAGGACATCGGGATCAAGGTTTGGTTTTTTAATTGATGGTTTAATAACAGATGTCTTGAAGGATTTTGGGACATGCCCAGCTATGAGTGAGTCATTTATAATTTTAAGAATCGTCTCAGCCAATAGAGGGAGAGCTGCCTTAAGAAGAACAGTTGGGATAGGGTCCAATAAGCATGTTGAGACTTTAGCTAAAGAGATCAAAGACGTAATTTCTGATATATTGGTGGGTGTGAATGAATCAAAGTATGTTACAGGTTGACTAGAGCTAGTTGTAACCATTACATGTGGTCCAACTGGATTTGAGGTTACAAGGGAATTGTGTATTTTAAGTCTAATAGATTCAATTTTGTCATTAAAATAGTCCATGAAGTCCTTGCTGCCTAGAGTTATTGGAATGGAATGGGACACCTCGTTCCTGCTTTTTGTTAAACGGGATATAGTGTCAAAAAGGAATTTTGGATTATCTTTATTATTGTGTATAAGTGAGGAATAGTATGCTGATTTGGCATTGTTAAGTGCTGTCTTGTACTCTTTTAAGCTATCTTTCCAAGCAAGGCGGCAAGATGGATTCGCCATTTTCGAAGTGCCTCATCTTCAGGAGTACTGTTCCAATTCAGGGAGCTTTCAGATAAGTTAGGAAAGTCTACTGTTCGACATGGGCAAATCTTATACAGATTAAAATTAAAGGTTACCTTTTGGTTTAGTTTCTTGTTATTTTTTTTTGTGAAAATCTTCCTCCCTCCCCTTGGCCCTACTCTTTCTGTAGCTTCTGCGGTCATCCTACTGTGTCTGAGTTGCTGCAGCAGTTACTTGTCACTGCCAGCTACAGAGAGACAGGAGGGCCAAAAACATTAAAAAGTGGTTCCTTACTGTAATTCTTTTTTAAAAAGTAACAAAAAGCAGTGACTTACTGTAAATTCAAAAAAATGAGAAAAACTGTCAACCAAAATTTCCAACTACAGGTATTTCCTTCAAAAAAAAGTATTTTACTGTTTGACATGTAGTAGAGTACTGTAGAAATGACAGAAAATTCTAACAGTGTACAAAGCATTTTGAGTCATGGATAACTGAGGATGCAGCCACTAGATCACATTTAGACTGTAATTTTATTTTGTGTGCCATTTGTCCTTTATTCTTTTGTTTTTGATCAGCAAATGCATCCATATGTAAATTCATACAGTAAACATGTTGCTGATACAGGATAACACAAACCACAGCAAACAGCATCTAATCAATACAATTCCCATGTGGATTGCTGTTATTTAAACTGTATACTGTAGCTAAAATATTCATATAATGAGTTTTGTGGTTGAAAAGCAAATAACACATCAGAGAAAGAGACACAAAATGAAACTTCAAGACTATGTTTAGCAAAACAAGAATCCTATGCATGATTGTTTTCTTCTAATTCTTCACTTGTAACATTCACTCATTGTGCAAATATAACAGCATTTCTCACAACATGCTCTTGTAACAAAAGATATTGTTTTTCAGCAGCTATTCATATTCCCCAAAGAATCCCTGTAATCTCTCCATAAATCATTCACAGGAACAGAAACAGCATTCAGATATACCAGTAGTGCTACACTTTTTGAAAATGGTTACAATGGGCATACTCCCCAGTTTCAACTGTTAACTGCATTCAGAGCCCTCAATGGTTATCACACCCTCAAAAGGTGTGATGACCATTATATTTAATAACCATAAAAATGAATAAAATGCACAATGCTACTCACTATGTGAGTTTATCTAGGTTTGTGTAATGCTTTGCAGTGCTTTGTTCTGTTTGCAGATTTCACATGACTTTCAGACTACTCAGCAAATAGATCATTTATGTTAGTTTATGTTTAATTTTACTACTGATCGAGTGAGTGTTTTTGAAATGGTAAATACTGAATGTGAAACAAATGTAAAAATGAGTCAGTATTCCAATTTTCAATTTCTGCGTTGTGGTTGAACTGAACCGGTTATCAAGTCCAATTCTGTTTATAGTAGGTGTAACTGCACTGGTTAAGTAAATGGCCCCGCTTCATACGGGTGTTTACATGACTGTTTATTCTTTCAACTCTGAGAACCGTCACAAAAACATCATGACAACGTTAGCGCCTTAACCTAATGCAGAGTCCATCTTACTTTGCAGGAATCATGCACAACAGTGTCTATGAGTTCACAAGTCTCTCCCGCGTTTTTCCCATAATCCTCTGGTCACGGGCCACGTGACCCGTATACAACCAATTAATTTTATACATGTACAAAGTTTTCAAAGCATGAACTTAATGACAATACTGTCTATCAGACAGTTACACTCCCACCAATTACCATGATTTATGATACATTACGAATAAATCTAGTAGTTTCTAAATCAACTTAATTCTAAATGACACATTAATAACACTTAACTCATAACCTACTTAATTCCCCCATTTTAATGAGGCTGCACAAGTGATTTTAAATGAAAACTAGAACATTTCTTTTTATTAACCTTTCATTTGCTTTCTATGAGCACAACTAATTAATGAATGGGACGCTCAAGGATTGATGGATTACTAAGTCTTCTACCCTTTTTGCTTAGACTCCTATTTCCTATTTGTACTGAGGCCTTCCTTACCAGGCCGTCTTTGTCTTTGCACACATCCGTCACTCCTCCTAATCTCCACTTACTGCGAGGAATTCCTTCCTCTTTTACTATCACAATATCCCCAGTTTTTACATTTCGTCTAGGGGAATGCCAACGCTGTCTGAGTTCGATGTTTGCCAAATACTCTTTCCGCCATCTTCCCCAAAACTGCATAATATGCGACAATTAATCCACACACCACAAAACCTCTGAATTTCCAAATGCTGCACTTGCTCTGGAGACAGGACAAAACCCTTGAATTACATCCTTTGGGGTAAATTAAACGAAGAGTCACCCGAGACTCACTGTACTCAGTCATTACACACCCAAGCAGTGCATACTCATCCAGTACACACTCACTACACCCATACAGTCTACACCCATACTGTGGGTGGTGGTGGCGTAGTGGTTAAGGAACCTGGCTAGCATGCAAGTAGCCTTGAAAATTGTGGGTTCGTAATCCTGGCTGCCATCGTTTGTGCCCTTGAGCGAGGCACTTAGCCCTCAGTTGCTCTAAGGGAGACTGGCCCTGATGTAACTGATGACAAATATGTAAGTTGCTTTGGATAAAAGCGTCTGCTAAAATGCATAAAAGTAAAATGTAACAGTCTAAACTCACTATACTCAATCATTATACACCTAAGCAGTACATACTTACTACACACATGTAGTCTATACTTACTATACTCTATACTCACTTTAGCCATTATATACTATCTACTTGCTATAACTCAGGTCACTGAGTTGTTGTCTTTGATTTCTCCAGCTGTTGGCTTAAGTCATGCTGGGAGTGGTATATAGGCACTTGGGTCATTCCGTGTCAAATGGACCAATGCCTCCCACTTGACCCCCCCTCACGTGAAAAGGGAAAGGTCAAAGTTGGCCCATTAATGGACAAAATGTCATCTATGGCAAAATGTCAATAAAAAGTGTACAGTTTCTCAGAAATAGAGAATTTTGCGTTTCTGATTTTTGGATGTCTTAGGGCAATAACTTATCTTTACTATATTACAATTGTAGCTTTGTAGCACCTACCCCACATGACCATTTCTGGGCCCAAAATTTGGACATGACCCTTAGAGTCTGTAGAAGAGTTAAGTTAGCTTTACAAGTTCTAAACTGTCTACAGACTGGTGGACTATTGCACTATTGGATTATTGGACTATTACTGGTGGACTATTACTACTATTGCGTTTACAGCCAACGCTCTTTCCCAGGGAGCTCATAAATATTGAAACCTTTACAAAACAAACCCATGTTTGGGTCATCAGGATTTCACAGGTGTGACAGATGGCAAGCTTCTGATAGATTGCAGAAAGACTTTAGTACCTGGTCTGCATACAAAAGCCTGTGATTGAATCTCAAATAGTTTTTGTGATAGTTGTGTTGATAGTTGTGTTTTAGTTTTGGAGATATTACAATCTGAAGTTGCCAAAAATGCACACAGGGATGGGTGCATTCTAAGGCATATTTGTCATAGAAATACTTGAGATACTGAGGTATAATTTTGTACATCTTCCTTTGAGATGTGTGGGCACATAATATTTGAGAATCAGCCAATTCTGAAGGGGTTGAGTGGGAAAATTCCTCAAAATTGGTCCATTTGACACAGAATGATCCATCTATTCTATCTAACAAAGTGGCTTTAATTTTATATTAAATGGGACATAAAATGGAACAATTGATTATTGTTCTTGTTCTCTGATGTCAAAATAGAGTATATATTTAACTTTAATTTATCAAAAGTAACATGCCATTTTACAATGCTAATTAAAACTGTAAGCTGTGTATTGAAATGGTCTTTTTGGTTAAATGGCTGAAATAATCTGTAAGAATTGCGAGGTCAGTTCTAACCCTAACCCTAACTCAAGTGTTTCACAAGTTTAAGTGATGCAATTGGCCTACATGTTGCCAAAATTAATTTGAAAGATGAAAAGTTAAAAAAGGTATATTAATGGGTCTGTGTCATTTCCTGCTTTTTGGGCCTAAGCAGAGACATTATGTTGAGACATCGGGGGCTTTGAGGAGCCCAACAGGGCACACCCCAGCCTGTATGGCTATATGGTCAGGGCACACCCCAGCGTGTATGGCTGTATGGTCTGAGTGATGCACAGTAAGATGTTTACTTGGCTCTTTAGAATCATTAAGTTGAGCAGCTGTAATCTGAGATGAACAGCAGGGTAGACACATCACTGATCAAAAATTCTCACAAGGGCTGCAACATGTGCCTGTAAACTGATGATAAAATATGCAGACAATGTGTGTGTGTGTGTGTGTGGTGGGGGGGGGGGGGGCATGGGGGCAGCGTTCTGCACTTAAACATGGTCTGCACTTTTTTGGCCCAGGCCAGCTCAGATTGCATTTTCGCCCTCACCCCCAAAAGGAAACATTTACCCCATCAAGCTACAGTGTTTTGTTCAGTGAACACAGCACAAGAGCACAATGAGTAAATGCATATATTCTGAACATGTAGGCCCACTGATAGTTTGAGAACAGGCACCCTTAGAAAACTGTGTCTTTTGGCTTGTTTGCTGCACTCATGAAGACCGTTGCTTGAACACAGCATGGCCGGCCACACACACGCACACAGTTAAACAATGCTTTAGACATAGTCCTGTGAACATCACCCATCAGACACAGGTTTGTCTAACCAAATTTACAGCACACAGTGACGGCAGTGCTGTCAACTGTGGCATGAATGGAATGAGCTGGTAAAGGCCTACATTTGTACTATCATATGCCTAGTTACAGATTTATCACCTGGTCTAGCTAGACAGATGACTCTGCCTGCCTGGTTAGTGAGGTCGAATCAGGATGAACGGCACACAGGCGACAGTAGCCTATGAGTTAAGACATATTTTAAAAAAACAGGCAAATAAAAATATAAAAAACAATACAGAAAGGTAATCCTAAAAGGTAATTTTGTTTTGTCTGTCTCCCTAGCAAGCTGCTGTTCTGGAGTGATGCTAGTATGCTAATTTTTGCTAGTCATGTGTGCTAGCCACTTGGTTTAGCCTCAAAGACCTAACTGGCATGAGTCAATCATGAAGCCAAGTCATGCCAGTTTTTGGCTCAGGGTTTGGATTTGGGATGATGATGATATAAGATATCTAACAACCTGTGAAAATACACTAGAATGCAGAAAATTATGTCAAATTTTTCAAATATTTTCTGGGGGAGGTAGTTGTGTACAAACACAGTACAAATGCTTCCAATACCCTTGTATTTGTTGAGCTACAATTGTTGGAGCAGCTTATATTGTTGCATCATATAGGCCAGGGGTTCTCAACTTTATTGGACTGGGGACTCCTTGTAGGGCAGAAAAACCCTCATAATCACAACAGAAATTTAACCATACAGGGTTATATCCATTTGTTCAGTTAGATGCTGCTATTTTCTAGCAAAGTTTTCCATGGACCCCCTGGCAAATGTGCTGCGGACCCCTGGGGGTCCCAGGACCCTAGTTTGAGAACCAATGGTATGGGCTATTAGCCCGCATCAGCAATGTGTTGTTCACACAACTTGTGTTCAACAATACTGCAATACTAGGGTATTGTATTGCGGCAGTCTTTTTTCCCTATTTTATTTCATTTGCCCAGGACAGGTCGATTTTCCGCTGTAGCCTAAAACTGTCATTATCGTGCAGCAAGGTGCTGGTAGTGACTGTTAATTTCTGATGTTACTGAAGGCCATGGGTTTAATTTGAAGACTTGTGACCGTGTATTCTGTTTAGTGTGCATGATTTATGATTAAATAAGCTCTCAAAGTATAGGCCCATTCTCATTGGCTCAAATGACAATGCACCACAGTTCCCTGGAACAATAACGAAAAGACAGGTCTACTTCGAAACAGCCATTTAGATTTAACGCACAGCAGAGTCAGAAACGCAACAGCCCACAATAGCATTAGGATCATGTAACATCTATGTCCCCAGCTCTTATCAAACCAAGCTGTAAATCAGTGTTTTTGTCCCCAGCACAAAACTAGACCAATGCCCTTGGTCAATACTACAATTTCTATGCAGTTTTAAGCAATTGGGAGTTTGGACTGAGCAAGGATCCGGGTTAATGAGGATTCGTGATTCACGAGTTAATTCATGGATCCAGGTGATTGATCTGAGTGAGTCAGGAATCGCGAAAATCTAGTTAAAAATAATAACTTAAGCCTATTTTATTAGTCTGATATTAGGCCTTTGATTGCTCAAAGTCTTGTGGCGTCTATAACTAACAACAGAATTTTGTTACTTTACTCCAGAGGACATGTTTAAGCTACCAAAGACTACCAAAGGACTGACCACTGGTGCCATTGTGATCTTTGCCGTCGCCATCGCCATCGGAATCATTGCAGGGTTCATCATCCTGATAATAACTTCCAGGAGACGGCTGTGTCCCTGGTGGAACAGTTGGTCGATAATATGTTGGCACAAAAGTAAGAAAGAAATTTCTTTTTTTCATGAATCATTTTGCTATGTGAATTCGACTTGGGCATGCACAAGAGAATAGCCCAGGCATAGTGCAAAACAACATTCTCAAACCGAGGCAAATGTGCACTAAATTCGACGTTTTCGTCTCGATGACGGCTTCAAAGCTGCATAGTCTTATGCCTGTAGGCTAACTTTAGTGAACAGAATTTTCCTCGCTGTTGAATAGCATAGGCCACAGTTAACTCAGGAAATAAATTAGCTAAATAAACATTTATTAAACAATAAATAAACATTTAATAACCATTCGTTCGGATTTCGGACAGTCCGGTTTTCCAGCCCTCTGTCCAAACCAAGAAATTATGTCCTCATTTTTAGGCGTTTGACCGGATTTCAGACACTTGCCTCACGCAATGGTAAACAATCTTTAGAAGTAGCAGTATGGAAAACAGTGCATTCTCCACGGTCACTGCTTCTGCATCCCGAGCGCAATTGGTGAACATCAGCGCAGATGCACGCATTAAACTGTCTGGCCGGTGGTCACCCTAATATTTAATGAAGTGGTAGTGGCCAATTTTTATTGGGTTGTGCGTGTGACCGAGAGAATATGCTGTCGGATGTCGGCTGTCATTCAAATGTTTCGGATCACCCTAAAGCTTTCATTTAGTCTCAACAGTGATAATAATAGACTGGACATATCACTGGAATGTAGAGAGAGAGAGAGAGAGAGAGAGAGAGAGATGGATAGAGAGATAGACAAACAGACAGAGAGATAAGAAAGAAAGAGAGATAGATAGATAGATAGACAGACAGACAGAGAGATAGATAGAAATTGTGAAAATATCCTCACGCCTCTGTTGTGCTCATCACACTTGTACAATGTTGCAACAGGCTATCAAATAAACAGCCTTAGGCTATTGCCTAAACAGAGCTGTTTTGCAAAATCTGGGGAATTGGATGTCCAATCCAAACAGAATCTATGAGGGCAATTCTAGCATTAGTGAAGAAATAGATCATGAACAAGCATAGGCTAACCTACTAGCCTACTGAAAAAATGTAATGTGATCTCTACAGCTGAATACACCACTCGTAGCCTAGTGGTGTGTTCAATCATAGTTAACTTCTACATCATAAACATATGGTGTAGCCCTATTTTGTCATTGTTATGGATATCTCTAAAAAAGTCCACTTTGCATGGAATTGCCTAATAGCCTGCCGAAACACTCAGCCATACTAGAACACTGCAATATATAATGCAGACTGAATATCGAGTTGTGGATGACATCCTAAGCTAGTTAAGCCCTCAGCCATCAGTTTTTGCAGACACTTAGGCTATGGTTTATATAACACACATAGGCCAAAGAGATAACAGACCTACAGAACAGTAAGCAGAACATTCTTCTGATTCTTGTTTGAAGTGAAAACATCTTTTCTCTTATCAGTCACTCAAATTGTTATTATGAAAATCTGTAGATGAAAACACCTAAACAATATCTCATTCGTTTGACATATGTCAATATGTGTTATTGTGGCGTCACAACAAACACAAAGGATTTCAGTTTCCACATTGATGTTTGGCTTAGGCTACACTTTCCTCTAGACAAGATGTTAACTGTTAGGCCTACTTTTAAAAACCTTTTTTCCTGCTTGAGACAGAATATGGGTTCAGTCCTGAAGTGTTTAATGGGCAGGCTATGGTTGTCCAAAGGTAAATAAAATAGCAATAACATGGGCAATGGCTTATAGGCATAAAAAGACACATTCAGATAAGATTTTTAGGTTTTACAATATTGTGATATCTCGTGTTTATGATGATTTTGTCCTACAGTGATGTGTAACATCTTGATTTTACAGAACCAAAGCAACTGGTGCCCTCCGCTGATTGTTGTTCTATTGAACTTAAATGGCAGATGCAGAAATACTTGTCCTTTTGCCAGTTTAACATCTGCGAGTTGAACTCTGATCACACCTTCAAAATCACTTACCAGAAAGAAGCGGGACCATGGACCAGTGCCGCCTCAAGCTGCAAGAAAGTGAATGCCACGAATCATTACACACATTATTCTGCAAAAATTACAGGCCTAGAACCAGCAACCACTTACAAGGTCAAGGTAATCTGTGAAGGGAATTGTCTCACAAGATGGATTTATCCCTCTTCTTCCTTCTCCATCGCAACATGTAAGATATTTTTCAGTTCTCTTCACAGGACCATCATGATGTGTGTGTGTGTGTGTGTGTGTGTGTGTGTGTGTGTGTGTGTGTGTGTGTGTGGGAGGGGGGGGGGGTAGAGGGCAGGTTACAATACTGTATTTGTTTATTGACAATGTAAGTGTTGTTTTAGTTCCACAAGTCAGTGGAAACACCACAGATCACTGGGTCATTCCGTGTCGAATGGACCAATGCCTCCCACTCGACCCCTTCAGAATTGGCTGATTCTCAAATATTATGTGCCCACACATCTCAAAGGAAGGTGTGCAAAATTATACCTCAGTATCTCAAGTATTTCTATTAAAAATGCACCGATGAGTTTTGATGTATAATATCCAAGAATCAGGCAATTCTGAGGGGGTTGGTCCATTTGACATGGAATGACTCAACTATAATTTTTGCTAACCAGGAACTAACCCAGGGTGGCCTAAGCGCTCTGCATGTAACCAGGAACTAACCCAGGGTGGCCTAAGCGCTCTGCATGTAACCAGGAACTAACCCAGGGTGGCCTAAGCAGGAACTAACCCAGGGTGGCCTAAGCAGGAACTAACCCAGGGTGGCCTAAGCAGGAACTAACCCAGGGTGGCCTAAGTGCTCTGCATGTAACCAGGAACTAACCCAGGGTGGCCTAAGCGCTCTGCATGTAACCAGGAACTAACCCAGGGTGGCCTAAGCGCTCTGCATGTAACCAGGAACTAACCCAGGGTGGCCTAAGCAGGAACTAACCCAGGGTGGCCTAAGCAGGAACTAACCCAGGGTGGCCTAAGCGCTCTGCATGTAACCAGGAACTAACCCAGGGTGGCCTAAGCGCTCTGCATGTAACCAGGAACTAACCCAGGGTGGCCTAAGCGCTCTGCATGTAACCAGGAACTAACCCAGGGTGGCCTAAGCAGGAACTAACCCAGGGTGGCCTAAGCAGGAACTAACCCAGGGTGGCCTAAGCGCTCTGCATGTAACCAGGAACTAACCCAGGGTGGCCTAAGCAGGAACTAACCCAGGGTGGCCTAAGCAGGAACTAACCCAGGGTGGCCTAAGCGCTCTGCATGTCAGGCTTTCATCAAATAGCAAAACATATCTGCGCCTCAGACCTCTACGTCACCTGCAGAGTTTGACAGTATTGATGTTTTTGAAAAGTGTTCGATCTCATGTTAACTCTCAGAGAAATTCGTCATGGACACAGGGGCAGGGTTTTGAGGATGTTTACATAAGGTCAGATAGGTCAGGTACACTTTATTGCATCAAATTACATTGTGTTAGACAGGATTATACTATGATATGGTTTCACCATAAAATTACCAGTTTATTCCCATAAATTCCCATGAAAAATGTCCAACTCTGAAAATTCCTGGAAAACCCCACCCCACTCTGGGAATTCTGTTCTAGTAAAAGGCTCAACTCAAACTTTAGGGCAGTTCCCACAAGGACTAAGTCTCTGAACTTAACCTGTTCACTGGCAGGTGTTCTTTAACCAATCAGAGTCTTTTTTCCCATTAGTATTTGTGGCAGTGCCACACTTTTGCATCTTTGGAATCAATCAAAAAGGGCTTTGGAAAAACAGCATAAGAGTAAGATGGATCACCTGAGCCTAGAGAGCAAAACATGGGATTCCCAAGACCAAATAACTGATCTATATTTTGAACAACTGAGAAATCAAGCACAGCTCAATTTAGCAACTCTTGTTGTTGAGAAGTGGTGGTTAGGCAAGCCTACCGCAGGAACAGGAGAGAGAATCTATGCAGAAGGTTTGAGCTCCTTTACAAGAATGGGATGGAGCATTTCCATCTACAGTATGTTAGGTCTAGTCAAAGGTGCCAAGTTTACAACTTAACACTATTTTACTGCCATGATCTGGATGAATGAGAATCTTCAGACATGTTAGCTCTACTGTTTACAACATACTACGGAATAGTCCAGAATACTGGAAACCATGACCTGTGAGTGTGTGTGTGTGTGAGTGTGTGTGTGTGTGTGTGTGTGTGTGTGTGTGTGTGAGACAGGACAGCTTTGTATGTTTTCAACATTAATCTTCTTTTCTTCTCCAGTTGCCATGAATGGGCAGTCAGAGCCTCACCAGGTACTTACTGCTTTTAATAATGAGACGCTCTGTAGGTTAACATGGGTTACATCAGGAAGACTCAAAGCCGTTTATTTACTCTTACCCTGGGTTAGGTCTGTTTATTTGCGATGGGCGAGGGGTGTTTATTTAGAGAGTGATCTATCTCTGGGGTTACATCAGAGAGCTTAGAGTTGGAGGTGTTCATTTACTCTGCTGTTCCCTTCACAGTATCCAAACTCATGATATCTTTTTGCTCAAAACAGACTCAAGAGGAAAGACAACCTCTGCAGCCACAGTCATGATCATCACTTGAGCCCAACACAACACACACACACACACACACACACACACACACACACACACACACACACACACACACACACACACACACACACAATCATCACTTGAGCCCAACACCACACACTCTGCTGCATCCTCTGTTCTATTTTTGTATGCACACATACACATATATATTACTTGTTTCTTGTTGCTTCTTTTTTTAATTGTGAAACAATGTATTTGTTGGATATGTGCCTTTTTGACTTTAAGAGTATGATGTTAAGGTTTAGAATATTTACTTGAAGAGTATGGTGGGTTTAGAAAATGTAGAATTCTCACCTTAGATCTTTTTTTTTGGCCACTGCCATCCTTATTGGACCCTGATTGCTGAGAGTTCATTGGCTAATGATGTATGTTATCAATGCATGTCTCTCTCTCGCTCTCATTGGCCTGAGGGCTGAGCGCATGCATGTCTGTCTGTACACCTTACATGCGAGCATTGAATGTTGTACAGGTTCCCATTTACCCATGATGCCTTATTAAATGCTGTAAGTACGTAAATGTTTGAAAGGCATGTCGTTTTTTTCCCCAGAGAAAGATGCCTTAATATCATTCTATGTATCTGAGAGCCTGTTCACACTAGTCTTAACAACGCGTCTTGAGTAAATTCGATTGCAAGTGGTCAGCCAAGACACATTAATGGGAAGGGGAAGAAAAAAAATATATATAAAATTTATATGTATCAAAAACAAAGTACCAGTTTAGAAAATGTGTAAATAGGGCCTCAGATGATCCCTTGTGGATTTACTGCAGCTTTACAATGTGTACTAGTGTCTGACCGGCACCTTTACAATGTGTACTAGTGTCTGACCGGCACCTTTACAATGTGTACCTAGTGTCTGACCTGCACCTTTACAATGTGTACTAGTGTCTGACCTGCAGCTTTACAATGTGTACTAGTGTCTGACCTGCAGCTTTACAATGTGTACTAGTGTCTGACCTGCAGCTTTACAATGTGTACTGGTGTCTGACCTGCACCTTTACAATGTGTACTGGTGTCTGACCTGCACCTTTACAATGTGTACTGGTGTCTGACCTGCAGCTTTACAATGTGTACTGGTGTCTGACCTGCACCTTTACAATGTGTACTGGTGTCTGACCTGCAGCTTTACAATGTGTACTAGTGTCTGACCTGCAGCTTTACAATGTGTACTTAGTGTCTGACCTGCACCTTTACAATGTGTACTAGTGTCTGACCTGCAGCTTTACAATGTGTACTAGTGTCTGACCTGCAGCTTTACAATGTGTACTGGTGTCTGACCTGCACCTTTACAATGTGTACTGGTGTCTGACCTGCAGCTTTTTACTGCTACAAACCCAAACAACACAGGAGCTAGTTTACAAGATGATTGATTTATTTACACAACATGAGAAACACACACACACACACACTAGTCTGAGTCACTGCTGCTGCTGGAGGAATCAGTGCTCATGGCTTCTACGTCGTCCTCGTTCTCCTTGTTGTGGCCGGGACCAAACTCGTTGCCATGGTGAGGAGGCAGCATTCCCATGGAAACGTCCGTCGACTGCCAGGGGTATTGAGGAGTCAGGATGTCTGGATAAGGGGACAGGGACAGGGACAGGGACAGGGACAGGGACAGGGACAGGGACAGGGACAGGGACACACACACACACACACACACACACACACACACACACACACACACACACACACACACACACACACACACACACACACACACACACACACACACACACACAACCCCCCCAATAAGTCAGGATTTCTAAATTGACACACCAGCTCTATTGTGGAGTTTGTCACAGAGACATCATAAATTATCATATCATTCTTCACGTCACATGACACTGTGCAATCTGACCTTTCCAATGGTCTTAGTCACTAGTTTCCATGGTGAACGGTTCACGAGATAATTAGTGTTGAATTTATATCAAAATGAATGACAGTAAAACAGCTGTGTCAATATCATACCCATTCTTCTATGTGTAATATCTCACAGTTCCTTCAGACATTAAAGGCACACCAGGCAAGACTGGGAGGTTTTTTTTTTTATCTCCGGAGCTCCCCCTACAGGCGCTGTTTTTCCCCCAACATTGAACATTCTCACCAATCCATGTGGATTTACTTGCAAATCAAAGAATAGGAACCAGTGATGATGATTTTTCGTGCGTTATGTTGACTGACAGGCCGGTAAGAAATGCAATTTCAATTTCATTCACTTTCAGTTCTGTTTCCTCAACCCGAAGTTTCAGATCCTGCAAGTGTAGTAACCATGGAACCTTTGCTAGAGGCGGGCTAGAGAGCCTTCACTCACCCAGTAATGAGCCAATTAATCTAGAGGCGGGCTAGAGAGCCTTCACTCACCCAATAATGAGCCAATTAATCATCAGAGTGACTACAAAGCTGATAAATTAACCTAAAAATGTTGCCTAGTGTGCTTTCAAGTGCATTGGGGGGCTAGAATTGAGCACACTGGGGTAGGTCAAGGGAGCAGTGAGGGGTTAGGGGCCTTGCTCAAGGGAGCAGTGAGGGGTTAGGGGCCTTGCTCAAGGGAGCAGTGAGGGGTTAGGTGTCTTGCTCAAGGGAGCAGTGAGGGCTTAGGGGCCTTGCTCAAGGGAGCAGTGAGGGCTTAGGGGCCTTGCTCAAGGGAGCAGTGAGGGGTTAGGGGCCTTGCTCAAGGGAGCAGTGAGGGGTTAGGGGCCTTGCTCAAGGGAGCAGTGAGGGGTTAGGGGCCTTGCTCAAGGGAGCAGTGAGGGGTTAGGGGCCTTGCTCAAGGGAGCAGTGAGGGGTTAGGGGCCTTGCTCAAGGGAGCAGTGAGGGGTTAGGGGCTTTGCTCAAGAGAGCAGTGAGGGGTTAGGTGTCTTGCTCAAGGGAGCAGTGAGGGGTTAGGGGCCTTGTTCAAGGGCACTTTAGCTGTGTGAATGAGAGTGATGTTCAATCACTTTTTCCCCTACTGGTTGGCCACTCTTTGGTCATAAGTCTGAGGCCCTAACCAATAGGCTGTGGCTGGCTGATTTAAAGGAGAAATCTGGTGGGAAATGAACATGGGGAGGGGGTGTACTGCAGCATAACAGTCGAACATCTGCTGGGGACTAAAACTACTCAAAGTAGCCCCACACCCCACAATAGATTTAGGCTTGGATTCAAAGCAGATAGATAGATAGATAGACAGATACTTGTACTGAGACTTTTGCAGGGTTACCATAGCATGCTCCTGCACATTCTACACTACTTCCACACAAACAAATCAGTGCCCTAAAAGGCACACATGATAGTTTTTTTGCATGTTTATAATGTATGCATGTCAGGTGTATGCCAGGCTGTGGAAGCTTAAGGACACCAGAATTCCCTACGGGACAATAAAAGTATTTATCTGTATCTCTCTCTCTATCTATCTATCTATCTAATGGCCATTCCTGTCCTACTGAGACAGCACACATGCACATGCACACACGCACGCACACACACACACACACACACACACACACACACACACACACACACACACACACACACACACAAACACCTGGAAGCCTCCCCGCTGCTAGTGCGTCTCCAGGCAGGTGTCCGTTAACGCCATTGGTTGGCAGGTTGCTCATGTGACCCAACATTCCACTGCGCATCTCTAGATCTGTAGGGTAGGGCCTCCGAGGGTCACCTGTGTACAAGAACACACAAACACGTACGCACAGATCCCACATTATTCACCAGTATCACCAAGCACACGCACACACACACAAGCACGCACACACAGATCCCACATTATTCATCAGTCTCACCAAGCACACACACACACGCGCGCGCGCGCGCACACACACACACACACAGATCCCACATTCACCAGTCTTACCAAGCACACACACACACACCATTCACCGGTCTCACCAAACATGCAAGGGAGGGTAGAGAGGTAATTTAGGGTGTACCTGGTACCCAGTTGAGGGGGGCACAGACAGCGTTGCTGGCGCTGATTCTGTGGGCGTACTTGATGATCTCCTCAGATGAGATGCTCCCTGTAGGAGACACACACACACACACACACACACACACACACACACACACACACACACACATAAACTCCATTCTAGTCATTCAATCAGTGTTTTCTTCAGCGCTTTATAGTACAGTGAGCTATTCTGGACTAATCTGGTTTGAACTCTGAGCAAATTCCTGCGCCGTCCCCAGTCCTCCCTCCACACCAGCAGGGGGAGCTCTCACCTTTCCGAGCCTTCTCTATGGACTTCAGCTTCTCCTTGGCCTGGTACACTGCAGTCGCCTGCCAACACACACAGGAAGGTTTAGAGACAGACACAGACACAGCCACAGACACAGACACAGACACAAACACAAACACACACAGACACACACAAACACAAATGTGTTTGGCATCATTAGTTTGAGTGTGGAGCTGCTGGATGCCAAAACCAAAACCTTCTCATTCATGTGATCTGTGTTGAGGCACCATCATCACCATCTGGTTCAACCCTCAGATATCCAGCGGTGAAAATAAGTATTGGAACACTCAACATTTTTTTCAGTATAAGTTATTTCTGATTGGACTACTGACATGAAATTTTGACCAGACATTAGTATTAACCTAGGAAATCAAACAAAACCAAATGTTAAACCCCCAAAATAACATCAGGTGTAACAAAGTGAAGTGGAAGAGGAGAAAAGTATTGAACGCACCTAGAAAAGCAGTAAACCAATGCACAGAAAGATAAGGAACCAGCTTGAACCTATCAGTAGTTTGAAGGTAGTTATGCCCACTACCAAAATAAATGTACATCTGTCTAGAACATTTGTGGACTGCAAAGTTTTTTTTACAAAGTTGTACCAGAACATTTCATGATGAGTAAAGGCAAGAAGCTCACACCCAGTTAGTTTAACTGTAAAAGCCAACTATGGCTTAGTGACCTTCTATAACCATCTAACTTTAGCACCACTGGATTTCTAAGTAAGTTTAGTTGCCGGAATTTTGATCCTAAGCAATGCTGGGGATGGGAGATTGAGAAACTGGTAATTAATGGCAGCCATTATGGAAATCCAAGATGGCCGCCACATTGACGCATGAAAACGTGGAATCAAAGATTTTTTGATTCTGTGTCTAAGGTTTCCAAAAATATTCAGTTTTCATAATCCCTATAAAAACTGAATGAAATTACACATGGGACTGTTCTAGTAGCGTGATGCTCCATCCACAGGCTGATAATGGCCCCAGTGGTGCCTACTGGAGGCACCAGAGGTTTTTCCATACATGTGTGAACAGCTGGATTGATGCGTGTAACCCACATCGTCCTGCACAGTCCAGCCCTGCACACGCCCGGGCTTGAACCTGCGACCCAGCAGCACCATGGACTGGGAGTCCAGCGGGTGCCAGTTTCACTCACTAGCACGTCTGTTAAGGTGTCAGGAGGGAGGTTTACCAACGTTCTGCTTGTGCAGCTAAGCTAACTGGCATCAGTTACATATGCATTTGCAACAGTAAGGTTGTACATGTCTCAGGAGAGTTCTTCACCATTACCACCATGAGATATTCGTGTAGAGTAGAGTTACTTTACTGATCCCGAAGGAAATTAAGGAAACACACTTTGTGACACACTTCAAAATTGAAAAACCTTTTTGTGGCCACCAAAATATACCAACCTGACTGACATTATGCACAGATAGGAGGCAGATTTACCTTAAATTACAGCTGATTCCTTGCCTTTTCCGGCCTTGCTTTAGTGCTGTTTCTTGGTGTGCTCAATACTTGGGTTAGTGCAGTGCTTCTCAATTATTTTCTGTTATGCCCCCCCAAGGAAAAAGAAAATATTTCGTGCCCCCCAGTCTCTACCGCAACTACAAATAATATTATTTGTCTATAAAATTGTTATAAGTCTACCTCTGCACCGTAGTCACAGTGAACCCAAGCTGTACAAACGCTTTGTCATATTTCCTTGCCTACAGTAACAGTTTTGAGAAGTATTTGGGCCTGTTGCAGGCATTCTGGTCATATTAGGAAGTATTATTTTTTATCTTGGAATGTGTTTAGTTTGATACTTTCTGGTATTTTAGTTATTAATGCACATTTCCTTAATTCTGTCTCGCACGTTTTGGTAATTAGGTAATTTGGGTGTTAATTATGCAGATTGGTCACCTTTGGTTTGTATGTCACGGGTGCCTCTTTTTAGTATGTTGGATTGCCATAGAGAGATGTCTGTCTAGTGCCATAGAGAGACGTCTGTCTAGTGCCATAGAGAGACGTCTGTCTAGTGCCATAGAGAGACGTCTGTCTAGTGCCATAGAGAGACGTCTGTCTAGTGCCATAGAGAGACGTCTGTCTAGTGCCATAGAGAGACGTCTGTCTAGTGCCATAGAGAGATGTCTGTCTAGTGCCATAGAGAGATGTCTGTCTAGTGCCATAGAGAGACGTCTGGTCTAGTGGCGGTTGCATATATTTTTCCACTTTTACTTCACTTCGCTTCACTTTACTTCACTTCATTTCATTCAGCTGCAACGCTCTCTTTTGTGACTGTTAGTTTTGGATTTAAACATCATTTTCAACCCAGAAATAACTAACACCTTTTGAACTCAGTTGTGGAAGTGCGTAAATCCAGACCAGCTCACTAGGCCGACGGCCTTCTCTGAAACTTGGGTGGTTGGAACAGTAGAAAGGCCGTAACAGGGCCTACAGTAACAGTTTTGAAAGTATTTGAGCCTACAGTAACAGTTTTGAAAAGTATTTGGGCCTACAGTGACAGTTTTGAAAAGTATTTGGGCCTACAGTAACAGTTTTGAAAAGTATTTGGGCCTACAGTAACAGTTTTGAAAAGTATTTGGGCCTACAGTGACAGTTTTGAAAGTATTTGGGCCTACAGTAACAGTTTTGAAAGTATTTGGGCCTACAGTAACAGTTTTGAAAGTATTTGAGCCCACAGTAACAGTTTTGAAAAGTATTTGGGCCTACAGTGACAGTTTTGAAAAGTATTTGGGCCTACAGTAACAGTTTTGAAAAGTGTTTGGACCTACAGTGACAGTTTTGAAAGTATTTGGGCCTACAGTAACAGTTTTGAAAGTATTTGGGCCTACAGTGACTGGTGCCGTCTGTTGCTGACAGGGAGTAAACTATTTTTGGACACCCTATGAGAGAAATACAGGGCCTTTTGCTTCCCTGACATACAGACACACACACACACACACACAAATACATGCACACACAAGCACCGTGTGTACAGTGTCTGTAACTGCTGTATGTCACCGTCACTGTCCCTCACACACTTACTAGAATGTGTTTAGTCACTGAATTGTTTCTGTAGTTATTGGATGTTGCTGTCTCTTCTCCACACACACACACACACACACACACACACACACACACACACACACACACACTCACCAGGATGTGTTCAGCTTCTTTGAGTTGTTTTTGGAGTTGTTGGATGTCGCCGTCTCTCTTCTCGAGCTCCTTCTCCAGACTGAGCATCTCCTGATGGAGACGACCCTGCTGAACCGCCTGCTGCATCAGCTGCTGGAACTCCCCGTCCCTCTGCACCAGCACGTCCAGCACCTACACACACACACACACACACACACACACACTCTCTACGTGAATGTCTACTGGTAACTAATTAATTTGGTCAAACTGATCAGCCATTCCAGCAACCAAATATTTTCACACTCAAAAAACAGTACAACACAAAACAAAATGTCTCATTCAAGATTCTCATTCACACAAAACAACGCAACAACATCGTCTGACGGTGATGATGTCAAACAGCCCATCGGCGCCGGAATCTTCCCCGTGGTGGGGGGGCAAAAAGGGCATCTGTGTGATGACCAATGCCACAGCGATTTAGATCGCACTGACATACAGAGCATACAGTGGACTACTTCAACATTAGGCCGACACCAAAATCATGCATGGCAACGCCTAGAACAATATGAAGCGCGTAGAACAATATTCTTATAGGTATATGACGACCCACCAGCTCTGTGGAACTGAAAGCTGAGTCGCAACAGGGCCGTTTTTCACACACGCTGTGAAGGGTGACGGACAGAGATGGTATATCCTCTCTGAGTAGCTTAATTGTGGATGATATCCCCAATATAGTTTAAGGCACAGTAGATGATATCCCTAATATAGTTTATGACACAGTAGATGATATCCCCAATATAGTTTATGGCACAGTAGATGATATCCCCAATATACTTTAAGGCACAGTAGATGATATCCCCAATATAGTTTATGACACAGTAGATGATATCCCCAATATAGTGTAAGGCACAGTAGATGATATCCCCAATATAGTTTATGACACAGTAGATGATATCCCCAATATAGTGTAAGGCACAGTAGATGATATCCCCAATAGGCTAATGACACGTGGGGATTCAATCAGTAAAATTGTGGCGCTGTGTTATCAATGAAATCGTAACAATGATTGTGGAAATTTACCCACCGACCCACCACCATGAAAACATTTTAAAAACACAAAACTCACAGCGTAACTGTTTATTGATCATGATTCCACCCTTCCCCCAACCCTGGTAGCCTATTTGACAGAGACTTAACCTCCCCAAATCACCTTGGAGCTTAAATTATTGAAGTTTCTGGCTTTACCAGACTTTGTATCATATGTTCTGGTCCCCGTCGGGTACAGTTGGCCTATTTCAGTGACGTAGGCTAATAGTCTCGGACGTCTTTGCCTCCAGTCCATTAATGTTTTACCTGTACCAGTAATTGCAAAACTAAAAATGTGAGCATTCTGTGTTTCATGTGGGATTTTTTCCTTTTCCTGTTTTTTAATCTGTAGATCTGTATTGTTGTTGCTCAATAAACAATTTATATTTATGAATAAGAATATGCCACAGTGCATCAATTGAGCATGATGTCCAAAGTAGCTACAAGGTATGTTCATCAGCATTTTTAATTAATTCATCTCCGCAATTGCCTTGATGAATAAGAATCGGAGGACCCAGGAGTGTTGTATTTTGCAACTCTGTTAGTAGTGTTTTTGTCAATTATTAGGCCTACCCTAACATATCTGCTTGATAAAGCGACTGTTAACAGATCTAATTATGACTAACTTTGCCATGGCTATCTCCATGTGATGACAGTATTGTAATGGGCTGTGATGTACGTGTGCTGTTATAGGGTTTGGGGACCCAACAGACTCCTGCTGGACATGCACTAATTTAAAATATGGTGACAGGTTAACAGCAAAGTAGCAATGTATGCGTACGATGGCTACAAACAGACAGGTCTGTAGATAACGTCATTCAAGGCATAAAACACAAGACACCCGCAAACACAATTGCACTTGTTTGAGCAGGAGAAAATGATAAGTTATGTCTAGTGAATGATTTGGTGCACTTTACGCAGATTGGTCAGCACAGTAAATACAGATGAGCAAGTAATTTCATAGTCTGTCAAAATGACTGACAGATTTTTTCTTCCATCATAGTTTTACAGATCCGTTAATGACAAAACATTCAGTTAATGCGCCCTCCGAATGGACTGCGTTGGTGCTGTTAAGAAGCAAAACCACAGGTTGGTGATGTGCACAATCCAACAAGCTTACCAGCAGCAAGCATAACCTGATTATTAGTTTTAAGTGGTGTAGGCTGGAGATGTAGGTTAGTTTACACTAAAAAAAATAGGTTAAACATAGCCAACAAATGGATCAGAACTGAATGTTATGAATCAAATCCTGCTGTTGCCCTTGTCCTCATACAGGCTTAGATCAGCTGATCAGTGGGTTTCACGCTATGATTAAAATGTATCTTTGCCTGACCATAGTCTGCATTCTGCACATTAAAGTTAAGCACTGCTGCGCTATATGAGAGGCGTAATTGGACTCGCCAGTGGCCACTGTTGATGTATTTACTTCGTTTGCGGTCAAATGTTCAGGATTAACAGGGACAGGATGAGTTCTTACCTGCGTGTCTTCGCCAGACAGCGGGGGTTTCTGGCTCCGCGAAAGAGCCAACATCTCGATCAGTTCCCTAAAAGTGGGACGATAATGTTTAACGTCACCAAACGTTGATTATTTTCTGATTTCACAACATAGGTTTCCGGTGCACAGAGGTTACGACGTTCAACTGAACATTGCAGAGGTGTCGAAAAATACTTCACTAATATGTTTATTATGGCTGAACACTGCTGCAAATACTTGCTTGGATCGCAAGCCAAGTCTCCGTTAGTAGAGTGTACCAGCCAGTCGTACAAATCAATAAGCACTTCCTGAGAGACTTCTAACAGTAAAACCAACCATCATGACTAGAAATAATAAACCCAGGCAAATATAAAGATAACAAAGGCGTTCTGTTCACACCGACCTGGATAACACCTCTAGATCATCTAATGTGGATAATAGCCGCTCTTTTGTTGACTTCTCCGGCGCCGCCATTTCGCCTCTACACTACGCTTGACAGGAAGCGGTAAAGACTGATATTCCGCTCTCGAATGTGAGCGCAGTCGGTAAAGTCTTGGCTGCCCTCCAGCGGGTTGGAGGGGAATACGTGTGGAATGCGCATTGGTGAAAACAGCGACAGTTTGGTGAAAGTAATGAAAGTAATTGCAAACAACGTTTAACAGCCGTCGCTGATAATGTATACTGATATTAGAGAAAAATTCCAGAATAATCCCGACTAAAGAAGCAAAAATATTTTACTAAAAGCACATTTTGTGAACCAGCGTCGGTTTTGGACTCATTCAGGGGACTCCATATCCCAGAGTACCTTGCGGTCAGATGTCCGAGATGGACCTGCTGCTGCAAGCACGAACCCAAAACTTTTGCACCATGTAGCTGGATTTTACCTCTACAGTACATCTCAAACAACAACAATAGCAAAAGTACTATTTGGTAAGTGTAAACGTTTAATTTCAACAAAATTTTAACAAAAAGCTGCCATATATTCAAGGGTAGACGAAGTGTTTGAATTTATGTACTCGTTGCTATGGTGATGCCAGGTAAGCTCATGCCTGAAAACTCTTGGGGCAACTCGTCTAGGGAAGATTAGGCCATTCAAAACTCACATGTACAAATTTACATTTTCACACAGTCTAACCCATCACAAAACACGTCATTTGATCTAAGCCTAATGCTGACACTGTAGCTGTGTTATAGGCTGATCGACTGCAGTAGGCCTGGTAAAGTTACTGTAATTTAGAAAGTAGGCCTACAGGCTGACAAAACTGATAGAATGTTTTCATGGCCAAATTTCAAAACTTTTTCATTTTTGCAATAAAGGACAATGTTTTTCATGATCACTGCGCACTTCATACTGCTGATCTTCAGTTTTGGTCCCTGTAAACTGTAGGCGCTCCTGTAAGCTAAAGTGAAATAAACCCAGATTAAGAGGCTGCAGTCTGCCAGCGGCCCCAGATGGTGTTTTTGCTTGTCGGTTCTCCTGCCAACAAAAAAACCCACCAAGTTGGTCTCTAGGTATCTGGGAACAAGCGCACCATGAATACAATGGGATATAAACTAGTCCTACATGCAATCCAATACATGGTGGAACATCCGTATAATAATACACGTTTACACGGATCTAAATATTTTTATAAGCAATTAATGTGTTTTTTTTAGATTTATCTGTTTATTTTTTAATTGCCTTTACAAGTATTCAGTGGAATCCAGAAAATACAGGGTTTTGAAAAGTCTCCACTGTGGAATATCTGTTTGAGGTGGCTAGGGCTCCAAAGGGGCAAAAATTCCCAGTAAATTTCCAGTAAACTTCCAGCAAATTCCCATGGAAACTTTAGTTAGTTTGAAATTCACTGGGAATTATGGCAATGAACAAGAGTTTATGGGAATTCATGAGAATCATTAATATATGTCATATGAACCTACAAACATAAATTCTTTCACTGATTCATCAATTATTTCACTGAACCACAAAAATGCGTGAGGTGAACCAGGAACTAACCCAGGGTAGCATAAGAGTTCTGCACAGACTTAGCATCTTACGCTTTCAGCAAAACATGCACAGATGTGACATAAATAATTTTAGAAGTATATTCTGCCTCAGACAGACAGGAGCTGCCATGCATTTATATGGCACAGAAACAACACAATCATCCTTCCCCAGTAATCAATGTAAATTAATGGCTGGTGCCCCCGTGGCTGGGTAGAGCATTTTGTTCCTATTTACATTGCAAAGACCTTACCTCAGATAGATTTGGAATGTATACTGTATGCTATGAAATGTGAAATATGAATGTATGCATGTTTGGTATCATTTTAATGGTCTCAGTACAAGCAGTGTAATAATCAAAGTGTATGACTTGTCAAAACAGTCTATGGGCCCTATCATGCCGCGGCGCATGTGCATTCGTGACATGCGCATAGTGTCATTACTATTCTGTGCCAGCGCATCGTTCATTTTCAAAAGAGGTGTGGTCCGGCGCAAAGCGTGCCAGATGCTATTATAAGGACGCAAAAATGAAATCCACCAGTGACCAACAAAACCCTGGTCTGTCGTCAGTTGCGCATTGCTGAAAAGCCATTTTAGGGGCGCACAGCGCTTTGGGATATGAAAGCGTGCACAATGCGCGCACACCCTGCTTCTCTCATCAACAGGAGCGCGCAGCAGGGTTTATACAAAAGTTTTTCATGTGGAGAAAAAAATTATGGAGTATGTTTTTGATTTTTCTTTGCGTTGAAAGCTTTTGTTTCCCCCGTCTTCTAACATCATTGTACCGCTTTCGGCACTGTTCGGATGTTCTTTTTGCCAAAGGCGGAGGACACAACTGAGGATTTTTCCATGCGTCTGGCGCAATGTTCGCTTTTCCCGCCGTCAAAATACCAAATTGTGTCGGGCACGCCCCCAAAGCAACTTGCGCGACAGACTTTAGACAATGCGCATATGATCGTGAAAATAGAGCCCTATAAGTGATATTTCTGAATCTGGGTATGTATGTACAACTGGATAGCCACTTAACAATGCTAATTGTTAATTAGCATTAGCAAATTAGGTGTGTCCTTGGGCCATTAGACAGAGTGGCGCCAGGTAAAGAACCAATCACATTCCATTGTACTTCCTTTAACTGTATGCTAACTGTATGCTACTCCCCTCGGTTAAGTGTATTTAAGTGGAACACTTTCATTGTTTAGTTAGATTTAATGGTGGATGCTTTCGGGCTGAAACCCTTATGTCTCCCTTGACGTGC